>JAHZTW010000158.1:0-14024 GCA_020283515.1 Alliaria petiolata | reverse complement strand
CTTTGCCATTTTGGGATCTTAGGCATTTCATCCACCCACCAAGTGTTTGATGAAATGCTTGAACCAACTTAATAAGAGATTTACATATTCTAGCCTAAGACATTAGATGTTTAGAGTGTTTATCATACCATTTAGACTTGTTATTAATGCTTGTTGATTATCCTAATGCTAACACATCATTAGTTCATTAGGGTAATTAACAAAGGGATTTGAGCCACACATCATGGTCTTATCTTGATTAAGTGTTCTAGGTATAGAGTTTGCTTGTTTAGTAGCTTAAATGATTGCAAGAATGTTCCTTTAGATTCCCAAATCAATGATTCCATCCCTAGGTTTCGATTTAGTCATTTGATAATCTTGCTTAGTAGTAATCCTTGTTTAGTATCTTGATTAGTTTTAATTAAAGCTTAATTTCATAGTTATTGCTTTAGTAGTATCTCTTTAAGTTTGTAGCTTGCTTTGAATTGTCACTTGTTACTTGAATTTGCCAATTTAGCTTACCTTAAACAAAACTTTGCATTCTTAGTGAATCATCTCCCAAGATGGATTGATACCTTAAATATTGCAAGATATGAGCAATTAAGGAATTACTTGCAAGAGCAAAAACTCTTGTATCACAACGGCGCCAAAAACTTGATGCAACAGGTTTTAGAGTCTGTTTTCGAGTTTTAAATTTATTACCCTATTGCCTGCAAGTGCACAAATGTGCGTTGTAGTATTTAGGGTGTCGAACCACAAAGACTATGATGCTTCAAACAAATTCACTAAAACAGAAAATCAAATGAGAATGATCGGATTAAATGTTGGTTTTGGGGAGGTGACGGTTCAGCAACAACGGAAATCAAGAGAGATTGTAAAACTATAAAACAGAACGCTGGGTTTCAGGGATCTCTCGGGTGTTTTACGGAATGATTCTAAGATTGAAACACTTGACCTAGGCAAATCAATTCTACTGGTTCTTAAGCTCAAACACGAAAGTGGTCGGATCCCCCTTTCGGAAAACCAAACACCTAAACCTAAACTGCTCATTAGCCCCCCTTCGGTAGCGATTTCGCAGCAAGATCAGCTATTAGATTAGGTTTAATGAAGCTCACAGTGCACCGTCGATATGCATAAGCATCCGTCGGTGCCTGCTCGTTTAAAACTATGTCCGACCAATAGATTCAGCGCTCACGCGGTTCTAATGATCCTACAATCGATCCTTAAGTGGCCAGTCAAAGATTACGCAATAAGAAAGAATCCAAATCCGGTTCTAATGATCCTACAATCGATCCTTAAGTGGCCAGTCAAAGATTACGCAATAAGAAAGAATTCAAACGAAGAACAGTGAAACGCATACTACCTACGATCTAACAACATAATCGAATTAAACCATAAAATCCCTTGAGGAACCCCCTGCGAAATCCAACTATGAGACTACTCAGACATGGAATCGAAATTCATTATCATTGCAATAGGTAAAAATCTCAAAGGTTTGAAAAGAAAATAAAGGAAGTGACAATGATGCAAAGAAAGTGCAAAAAAGAGATGAAAGATAGTATCGAATGAGGGCAACCAGATTGGGGACTGGAGAAGACGGCTTTTGCTCCTCTTCTCTTCCTCCTTAGCTGCGGCGCTTCTAGGTTAAGGGTCTTGGTGGCTGGCTTCGAACTCTCCTCAAAATAAGAGTAGCTGCGAGTATTTATAGGTCTTTAGGGTCTCTTAGGCGTCACTTAGGGCTTGATTTGGGCTTGAAAACGGGCTCGAGAATCGTCACTTGTTGTGGCCGCGCCACGGGAGGTTCATGGTCCGGCCATTGGTCTTCTGAGCTTTCCTGGCGCGGCCATCCTTCTTTTGAGGATGTGTCTGACGGGCCTTCTTGCTTCCTTCATAACTTGAGATCCAACCGTGGGATTGGACTTAAGTCACTTTGAGGTGAAAGGTAGTTGTTCAGGCTATCTTGTCCCCAAAATTCAGCTCGATCCCGTGGTGGAAAAGCCTCCGTTTTGTGCTAAACTTCTGTCAAAAAGCTAATGTTCCGAAAATGTCCGTTTTGCTCCGTTTTGCTCCCTTTTTCCTAAGATTTCCTGAAATGAGTCTTGGACACACAAATACTCGAAAACTACTAAATATACATTAATACCTTAGTGAAATGCTTATTAAAGAACTCACTTATGAAGGTAAAATGGGTAAAATATGCATGTTATCAATAGGCACCTCGGAGAAAGGTGGCAAGAACGTGCATCTCTACATTGGGGGAATGCTTACACCTATCTTCGAAGTTTGTGATGTCGAGTTGGGTGAACCCATGATTATGGCCGAATGGATAGACACCAAGTATCTTTTGAAATCAAAGTTCTTGAAGAACGCAAACGGAGGTCTTGTCTACACCTATGGAGGAGGAATTGAACTTCCTCTCCCCAATCCTCAGCTAACTGCCCTAAAAGGGAGGGAGGTGGTGATATTCAACCAAACCGGTATAGCACCATACGCCCAAAATGCTCCTCAAAAAGACATGGAGGAGGACGAAGAGCAAGAGGATGAGACGAGTGGGGTGTATGGTGAGGCTCGCTATCACTTTGAGGTTAACCAAGAGACCTCTCCAGCAAGGAACGCCAAGGCAAACCGTGAACACATCAAGGTCCTCCAAGGTGGGGAAAATGGCAAGGAAGAGCTATAAAGAAGCTCTTTAACACGGTGAAAACCCTCACAAACCAACACAACAAGGTCCAACCGAGGACGTGGAAGGGGAAAAAGTTGAAGACAGTGAGGATGACATGGACAGGTGGCACTTGTTCCATGTAGCAGGACGGCTATGAGAGATAATGACGCATGCAGAAAGCTCGCATCAAGTACCGCCGAGGACATCCTCGTATGAGCCGAGTTAACGTCAAAGGAAGAGGAAGACACGCAAGTCTCTTTCCCCAGGGTCCAGCAACCCCTCCTACTCCATCAACTCCACGGACTCCACGTCCAACTCCTCCACTCAATTCTAAGGTGGCAAATCACCTACCATTGTATATACCATTGCATTTTTGGATTTTTCCTTTTGATTTTTTTGTGTGGCTTTGGTCTCCTCTTGGACTTTTATTACACAAGGGACTCTGTAATCTAAGTTTGGGGGAGAATTTATGTGAAATAATATGTTTTCCGTTTTCTTATTTCCTTTTCACATCCTTGAGTCTCATGCATACAATTTTCATTCATTTATGGGCATTGAAAAACCATAAAAATTTGAAAAATTTGAAAACTTTCAAAAAAATTAATGTAGTTTGCATTTACATTTTTAGGATTGAGTCTAGTAATTTTATCATATAGGACTGCATACATTTGCATGAGAGGCTAGTTCAAATCCTAAATAGAGTTGTAGCATTCAAGGTTGATTGTGAGTTCTCATTCTTAGTTCTCGGTTGAAACATTGTCTTGAATTTGATAACAAACTCTACTCACTTGAACTGAATCTTGACATTTAATTATCATGCCTTGCATTGAAAGTAAACTCATGGATCATACATATTTGAGCTTTCTTACTCGCTTTACCACTCTCTTGCTAGCTCGAGTAGTTGCCACACCCTTACCTTACCTCCTTTGAAGCCAATTGTTTTAGTGTACATGCTTGTGAGGCCTTATTTTGATTGAACTTGGCATAAAGTATTAGGTTTGAGACGACAAGTTTAGGCTCTCATGTAGATTCTAGCTCTCGCATTTTGGGGCTAGCTTAGGCTTAGGATCGGGGTTTGGGTTTGGTGGTATGTGTTGTTCAAAAGATTATATGCTTGCGTTTAAGCATGATGAGTTTGTGGAAAACGAATATAGAGAAAGGGATGTTTGAAGCGATGTGAAAAGGGAAGCATAGTTTGAAATGGTTGGTCTTATGTGATTATAAAGTATAGCTCAATGTTTGAAAAGTTCTTGGTAGTCATTAGAAAAGAAGAAAATAAAATCAAAAGAGCCAAAAAGGCCAAAAAAAAGGAAACCAACCTAGAGATAAAAAGAATAGCTAAGTTATTAAAAGACAATACTATTCGCTATAAGTTAAAGGTTGAAGAAGTTCCTTTAGAGCTTAAATTGAGAAGTGATTGATGAGATATTTGCGGGTTGAGCAAGGCACAAAGAGCCTTGAAGGAAAAGAGTACCTTTAGAGGGTTGAGTGAGCTTGGAAAGAAAAAAAAGAGGGGTTTTAGATCAGTTATAGCATCCGGGTAGATGAGAGTCTAGTCTTATATGCATAACTTGTCTTTTACCTTTAGCATTATGCATAAGTTCAATCTTTTTTTAGTGAAACCCGTGCTTGGAGTTAAACTGCATGAATTGAGATCACTTTTATCTCAAAAGTCCAGTCCCTTAGAAAAATGAGTTTGCTTGCCTTGCATTGTCATGATTCACGGTTTTCAGCTTAATGAATGTTAAAGAGTTGGTTTGATAGGGGGACTTGTGTAGATTGAGGTTTAGATGCATTTGATTGTTGTGATGAGCATGTCTAACTCTTTTGGAGTAGAAATAATGATAATGCATCATTAACTAGGAGTTAGAACTTTCGGTTGATCTCTTTTGTGAACTTTTGGATTTGAATCCGGCCTTTAAACCTCTTCTCACGATTTGTCATGTTGTTTGCTTGAGGGTAAGGAAAAAGCAAATTTGGGGGAGTTGATGTGTACATATTTTACACTGTTTTAGAATCCATTTAGCATAGATTATACATCCATTCTCTCTGTCATTTGATAGTTTTGCATTAGTTTCACTCATTTTAGGTATTAGATGCATATAGGATAGAATTTTGCATATTTTGTCCCATTTTGCATTCAATTAGGTGATTTGGAGCTTAAAATGGAGAATGGAGTATGGATCAAAACTAAGGAGTTCATGCAAACAAAGACGTTGAATGGAGGTTGAAGGAGTTCACGCGACCAAGTGACGCGGCCAAGATTGTCTGCATTGAAGTGTAACATATGATGTCTGCCAGATGAGGACAAAGGACGTACGGACCATGCTTACGGATAAGGACGAGTGACGTAGCATGCACCACGCGACCAAGAGACGCGACTCAGATTACTTGCGTCAAACCTTCTTCCTTTCATCTTTTGTCTTTTTCTTCTTAACTATAAATATTCTAAGGACCACATGTTGTGGTCAAAGTTTTCGTTTCCTTTACTAGCTATTTTATTTTCGCTTTAGTACTTTTTGTCATCTTTTTCTTTAAGGATTAAAGCCATCCTTTTTGGTGTTCCTGAAGCTTGAAGATCGAACCTATCTTTATTATTGCAATTTATTTTCCTGTCTTTTATTTCTTGCACTTTAATATTCTGTTTTTAGTTTATGCATTTTTGATTTACATCTTTGAATCCTAAAAACCTCTATTCATGTTTTCTCATTTCTTTCTCATGGATTTGATGAGATCGAACATGGTTAGTGAGTAGTCCGTTTTTGGGTTTGAGGAAGGGTTAGATGTTCAAGAAGAAAGCTTGAATCTTTCTTTCATCCTTAGCGATTTAATGCTAGAATAGCATACACCATGCATTCAATGATGCAAAAAAACTCACCATCCCATAGATGTTCTTGATGTTTCTCGTTAAGGATGAAAGATCAAATCTTTAACTCTTCTTTGATGAATGAAACGCTTGAGCATATACGCCACGTGTTCATGGACCTTAGGAATCCTCCATCCCTTAGATGTTCTTGGATTCCTTGAAACCGCAAAGAAGAGACTTTCATTCCCCTTTAGTGTATCAAATGCTATAATCGTATACACCATGCGTTCTACGAACTTAGGGATTCCTCCAATACACCAATGTTCTTGGGATCCTTGAAAATGCCTAAGGATGAGACTTGTCAGCAAGGAACACACTTAGTGGCGGACCTATGGTGCTGGTTAAGTCATTATTAAGTCTGGATTTCTTTGCTTGGAAAGTTTCTTGTCACTGATACAAGAGTTTTTATCTCTTGTAAGCAATTTCTCAATTGCTCATATCATTGCAATACTTGAGATATCAATCCATTTTGGGAGATGATTCACTAAGAATACAAGGTTTGGTTTAAGCTAAGCTAAATTGGCAAATTCAAGTAACAAGTGACAATTAAAATCAAAACACAAACTAAAAGAGACACTACTAGAGCATTAATATGAAAGTAGGCCTTAATTATCACTAATCAAGTACTAATCAAGCAATTACTACTAATCAAGATTATCAAATTAACTAAAAACGAAACCTAGGGATGGAATCATTGATTTGGAAAACTAAATGGACAACCTTGCAATCACTTAAGCAACTAATCAAGCTAACTCTATGCCTAGAACACTTAAATAAGATTAAACCATGATGTGTGGCACTAATCCCTTTCTTAATCACCCTAATGAACTAATGATGTTTTAGCATTAGAATGATTAACAAGCATTAATTACAAGTCTAAATGGCATGATAAACACCCTAGGCAATTAATGTCGTAGGCTAGGAATGTAAATCTCTTATTAAGTTGGTTTAAGCATTTCATCAAACACTTGGTGGGTGTATGAAATGCCTATGATCCAAAATAGCAAAGATTACCTATTTGGCATTAGGAACTACTTAATAAGAAGGGAAATGAAAGAATCTATCCTAGATTGCAAGATTGAACCATTAGAAATCACTAAATCTAACCCATCCCCAAGTTCTTAAGGAACTACTCACTAATCATAGTTAAACCCATCAAATCAAAGATTACGGAAAGGTTAAACATCATTAGAGAAAGATAAAACAAGAAATGTAAAAGAGATATTGCATTAAACTCAAAGATTCAAAGCATAAACAAGGTTTTTCCTCAAAGTGGCAAAACGTTTAAGCTAAGAACAAAGAGAATAAAAGTTAAGGTAAAAATTAGGTCTCAAGAGTATTTATAGGAGGGACCCATAAAGTAGACGAAAAAGATTCGTCTGGGTTCAGTTCGACGAGCTTCATCGAACCGCTTTGTCGAACCGAACCGCTTTGTCCAACTCGTCGAACCGAACCCCTGGATGTTTTGTTCGGTGAGCTTCGTCGAACCGCTTTGTCGAACGGACCTCAATGCTTTGATTCATCTCCTCGCGTCTGGGTACGGTTCGGCGAGCTTCGTCGAACGGCTTCGTCGAACCGAACCCCTGGAAGAATGGTTCGGCGAGGCTTCATCGAACGGGTACGCCGAACGGACGCCCTGTAAGAATGGTTCGGCGAGCTTCATCGAACCAACTCGCCGAACCAGCGCCAGAAGTCTTCTGCTCCTTCTTCTTGGCAACTTCTTGCTCTTCCAAGTGCTGTGCCATCCCTCTCCAACTCCATTGTTGCCTCCACAGCATCCATATAACCTGATCAAGACTCCAAATGCACCAATACATGCAAGGACTATGCAAATACACTCTAGGACTCTAAATGATACAATGCAACACAATGATGCTTAATTGGACTCCTAAATGATGAGAAACTTACACTAAATGGATGCTAAAATGAAGCAAAATATAGACATATCAACTCCCCCAAACTTGCCTTTTGCTTGTCCCCAAGCAAATGAAACACAAGCTAAGGAGAGAGGTTTGAAATTGGGGACTCAAATCCAAAGGTGTCAAGTAAATAAATCAATTCAATGGTCCTTGTTCTTAATTATAGGATGCTCTAGTGCAAACTTTACTCCAAAAGGTCTAGCCATACCCATACTCATTCAAGTGAACCCAAGCCTCAATCTACACAAGCATTCATTTTCACCCACTCTTTAACATTCATTAAGTAGTAACCATGGATCATGAATCATACAATGCTAGCAAACTTGTTTGGGTTTTTGGGTAAGGTTTTGAGATAAAAATGATCTCAACTTCATGGGGTTCCAATGCAAGGGATCTCTCAATGAACAAGTGAACTTTGGCAAAATGCTAAGAGTAAAAAGCAACCTATGCATACAAGGACAAACTTCCATCTACCCTTTGTAACACAATTGTCTTCACTCTCATTTTCTTTTAACCTCACTGATGCGGGGTTTGTTTTACTTCAAGTTTTACCCCTAAGATAGCTGCAAGTACACAGCAATCATAATAGTATATTAAGGGATCAAATACACAGAGATTGTTGTTTTGCGAAAGTCCTAAGATTTCTAACTTCTTTAAACCAAATGGGAACTTGGCAATGCAGTGTGTCACGATTTGCAGCAATGATATCAAGCAGCAGAAAAGAATTAAACGGTCGTAAATCAATGAATAAAAGGCGTTGGGTTCAGGGACATTCTCTGGGGTTCATGGATCGAATTTAACAAGCAACAGGATAGGTTCTAAATGATTTAATAGGTTAGGTTCTTAAGCTGAAATGGTCGACTATGACTACCCCGGTTTGTCTTCCACTGCGGGTATGATTTCTCATCCCACGATGCAAGACAACCGCGCATACGTATCATCACCTATTTGTAAACACTCGCGGTGCGGTTCGTCGATATGCCTAAACATCCTACGGTGCGATCCACTCGTTAACCCCTAGATCCGGACAATAGACCACATATTCATGTATCTAGTCATCCTCGAATCAGTTGCTAATTGATCAGAGAAGCAAACATGCAATAAGAACAAGACATCAACGAAGATACCTAAAAGAAACTATTTCTCTATCAACCTAGCGAAATCAATCCATGATTAAACCCCTTCGAAAATCCCCTTAAAAACCCAACTCAATGACTACTCGTTCATGGGAACGAGAGACATCTTCGAGATATGAAAGGTGCGAATTGTATTAATAAAAAGAACAAAGTGAGAAAACTTCTTCAAAGGAAATCAATTGAAGAGGGGTTTTCTTAAAGTATTGAAAAGTAAAGAATCTAAGAACAAAAGATGAAAGGGAAAAGAAGGAAGAGTAGGCGGCTGCAGAAGAATTCTCTCTCGAGGTCTTAAACTCCGGGGCCGTCGAACTCTCTCTCTTTCTCTCTCTGTGCGGCGCAGATGTGTTTCTGGAAAAGCTCTCTGTGTTTTTTCCTTTTTTTCTGAAAACCTAAGGTTTCTTTATATAGGCTTCCGGTCTTCAGAAAGTGGGCTTCACGTTTAAACTCGGGAAAAATATCGGATAAGTGCAAACGGGCTCGGGATGGGCCGGAGTGGTGTGGCCGCGCTAGCGACCAGGCGTGGCACGGCCACTGGTCTTCTGAGGATCCGTGGCGCGGCCATCCTTCTTCTGAGAATGTGTCTGACGGGCCTTCTTGCTTCCTTCGTAACTTGAGATCCAACCGTGGGATTGGACTCAAATCACCTTGGCATAAAAGACAGCTGGAAGGGCTATCTTGTCTCCAAATATGAGCTTGATCTCGTGGTGGGAAGGTCGTTATCTGATGCTGAACTTATGGCTCCGAGCACATGTCCTTGAAGTTCCCGTTTTGCTCCAAAATGTGTCATTTTTGTCCAATTTTCCTGAAATGACTTTTAAAACTAGGAAACGTGGAAATCACTTTAAAACCGTTGAAAACCGGGTTAAAACACTTATAAATGATCTTGAAATAATAAGTTTTAGGAGTAAAATATGAGTGTTATCAACTCCCCCAGACTTAAACCTTTGTTTGTCCTCAAACAAAACGCAGACAAAGCCTGAAAAAGAGGTTTGAAAATATAGGAACTAGTAAAAACTCAGCGACCGTCCTTCTAAACCATAAGTCATCGAACAAATCTATCCAAGCTCAGCCTAGAAAATTCTCACTATAGTTCCTTCAACACTAGTTCCTTGCGAAACTTTCACTATCTAAACTTTAAGTTGCGGTCAACTAGCTCTCTAAGTAGTATTAAGTTTGGCGTGATCCTTGTCAAGGGATATAAAGATAGATTCGACGAGGTTAGGTATATAAATGCCTTTATTGGTGAGGTTTAGAGTGTTTCGGGTTACCGTATAAATCTCCGGGAGGTGCGAGATATTATGCAAAACAGCAAGAGAAGGTGGAACTATTGAGATCCACGATTTCCAATCACTCCCCGAACGTACACATCCGCGAGTTCTCTTTGATACAGCCATCCCCCCAGACTTAGTTTCTTGTCTCTGGCTCGGATTGGATGGCGTTAAAAACTCCTCACCATACCGCCCAGGCTCGGCCTCTATGCATGTCACGATTCTCTTAAGGCTCTTAGGCATTTTCTTCCCGTTTCTTATCTTTCCATTTTTTTGTAACTCTCTTTTTTATGGATAAGTACCGTCATTACTCAAAAAAGTTCGGGTCCTCTATCCGAGTTATTTTATATATTTTTTATGAAACGGGAAGTGCCTTGTTGTGAGAGTCTTAAGGATTGCAAGAATATTACCATTCTTTCGAGTTTTCCGAGGCATGAGTCGTCCTCGTTTTGTAGCTAGCACTTCCGTTCCTTAACCATTCGATCCTTTGTCTTGAGTGACTAGAAATTGTGTCGTTCCTCCCTCTCCGGCGTTTTTGCACATATCTGCATATGGTGAAAACAAGAGAGTTGCATGAGGTATGAAAAGATGGTAAGGGTTTCGGTTATGGTACCAACTATTGATGAGTTGGCCGTTCGGGAACAACAAGGGAGTGTGTAAAAATGGAAGAAGATGTCCCGAACGTTCTGGCTTTTTCGTTGAATGTTTACATCTGTTGACAAGGAAATTAATGGTTAGTTTAAAGTCCAATAAAAATAAAGCTAGTGTATTCCTTCCCCTGAAGTCTCTATAGATTGGTGATACACAAGGTTTTTAGCCTTGCAGGCAATTCCTCAATTGCTCATATCATTGCAATATATTGAGGTATCAATCCATCTTGGGAGATGATGCAATAAGAATACAAAGTTGAGTCTAAGCTAAGCTAAAATGATAAAAGCAAGTCACACACAAGTAGTAAAAGCAAGCTACAACTTAAAGAGATACTACTAAAGCAATAGCTAAGAAATTGAACCTTAATTGAAACAAATCAAGATACTAAGCAAGAATTACTACTATGCAAGATTATCAAATGACTAAATCGAAACCTAGGGATGGAATCATTGATTTGGGAAACTAAAGGAGCAACCTTGCAATCATTTAAGCTACTAATCAAGCAACTCTATACCTAGAACATTTAATCAAGATAAGACCATGATGTGTGGCTCAAATCCCTTTGTTAATTACCCTAATGAACTAATGATGTTTTAGCATTAAGATAATCAACAAGCATTATTAACAAGTCTAAATGGTATGATAAACACTCTAGACATCTAATGTCTTAGGCTAGAAATGTAAATCTCTTATTAAGTTGGTTCAAGCATTTCATCAAACACTTGGTGGGTGGATGAAATGCCTATAATCTAAAATAGCAAAGGTTAGCTATTTGGCATGAAGAACTACTTAATAAGAAGAGATTAGGAAGAATCTATCCTAGATTGCAAGTTTGAACCAATAGAAATCCCTAAATCTAACCCATCCCTAAGTTCCTAAGGAAACTACTCACTAATCATGTTTAAGCCCATCAAATCAAAGATTAGAGAAAGGTTAAACATAATTAGAGAAATATAAACAAGTAATCTAAGAAAGATATTGCATTAAACTCAAATCCAAATCTTAAACAAAGTATTTGCCCAAAGTGGCTAAAAGTTTAAGCTAAGAACAAGAGAATAAAAATTGTTTAGAAAAATTAGGTCTAAAGAGTATTTATAGGGGGACCCATGAAAATGAAGAAAAAGAATTCGTCTGGGGTCGGATCGACGAGTTCATCGATCCAAGTCGTCGATCCGACCCTTTTTAAAAACAGATCGACGACTCATCGATCCACTTTGTCGATCCTTGCTCATAGTCTTGGCTTCTGGTCCGGCGTGGTACGTCGATCTGGTACGTCGATCTGTCGTTCTGGAATTTTAGATCGACGAGACCACGTCGATCCATCTCGTCGATCCGTGCTCCTGGAAATCTGGTTCGGCGTGGCTCGTCGATCCGTTTCGTCGATACGTGCTCTTGGAAATCTGGATCGGTGAGCTTCGTCGATCTGGTACGTCGATCTGTTGCGAGAAATCCTCTTCTTCATCCTTTTTGCTTCTTCTTGCCCCTCCAAGTGGTGTGCATTATTCTCCAGCTCCATCCTCATCTCCATAGCGTCCTTTTCACCTGATTAAGGTTCCAAATGCAACAAACTATGCAAAGAACCATGCAAAACACTCTAGGACTCTAAATGGTACAATGTAACACTATGATGCTATTTTAGACTCCTAAATAATGAGGAACTTGCACTAAATGGATGCTAAAATGATGCAAAATATAGACATATCAACTCCCCCAAACTTGCCTTTTGCTTGTCCACAAGCAAATGAAACACAAGCTAAGGAGAGAGGTTTGAAAGTGGGAACTCAAATCCAAAGGTGCTTAGCAAAAGAATCAATTCAATGGTTCTTATTCTCAATTCTAGGACGCCCTAATACAAACTTCTACTCCAAAAGGTCTAGCCATACCTATACTCATTCAAGTGAACCCAAGCCTCAACCTACACAAGCATTCATTTTCACCAACTCTTTAACATTCATTGAGTTCCAAACCGTGAATCATGACAATGCAATGCAAGTGAATTCATTTGGCTAAGGGACAAGGCTTTGAGATAAGAATGATCTCAATTCATGTGGCTTCCAATTCGCATAAGGGCTTTCACTCAAAGAGGATTGAACTTTATGCATAATGCTAAAGGTAAAAGACAAGTGATGCATACAAGATTAGACTCTCATCTACCCAAAATGCTATCAATGATCCTAAACACTCTCATTCATTTTTTTTTAGCTCACTCAACCCTCTAAAGCTACCCTTTTCTCTCAAGGCTCTTTGTGCCTTGCCAAACCCATGAACTTCACAAACCACTTCTTCTACTTATAACACTTAAGGGGAAACTTCTTCATCCTTCAACTCATAGCGAATGGTGTGATCTATTTATAACTTAGCTCTTCTTTTCATTCCTAGGTACCCTTTTTCTCTTTCTTTGGCTCTTTGGCCTCTTTTGATTTTCTTTTTATTTTCTTAAGGGTACCTAAATCCTTTTAACACTTAGAGCTATACTTTTTATTTCCAAACATAAGATCCACCATTTCAAACTATGCTTCCCTTATTTTCCTTCCAAGCCTTTTTCATTCCCTTTCTTTCTAATATCTTTCCACAACTCATCATGCTAAAATGCAAGCATACAATCCATTCCACAACACCAAGTAATACCGCGCCCCAAACCCAAATTCCTATGCCTAAAGCTAACCTCGATATGTGAGACTAGAATCTACGTGAGAGCCTAAACTTGTCGTCTCAAACCTAACACTTTATGCTAAGTTCAATCAAAATAAGGCCTCACAATCAATTTCCCTAGAACATTTGGCTTTTAAAGAGGTAAGGTAAGGTGGGAGTACTACTTGAGCTAGCAAGAGAGTGGTAAAGTGAGTAAGAAAGCTCAAATATGTATGTAATCCATGAATTCACTTTCAATGCACGGCATGATAATTAAATGTCAAAATTCGGTTCAAGTGATTAGAGTTGGTTTCTATTCAAAGCTTGCTTCAAATAAAACTTGAATATCAAATGGTGAGGTCCAAGTAGGGTTCAACTTTAACTTTCAAAATTTGCACTTCAAGCATCAAAGAACTACTAACTAGGGCCTTGAACTAATTCATGAGCTAAGCACCTTACAAGGAAAAAAAAATCATCATTGTCCCCTATGCATGAATGCAAACCTATATGAAAGCTAGACTCAATCCTACTTATATAACAAATGCAAATGCAACTACATGATATTTTTTTTGGAATTTTCGAATTTTTCAATTTTTTTGGTTTTTTCTATGCCATAAATGTATGCATGAGACTCAAGAATGCATGAGAAAGAAAAATAAGAACACAAAACACAAGATCAAATACCATACTCCCCCAAACTTAAATTACACAGTCTCTTGTGTAATCCAAGCTTGGAGAAGATTTCAACAATGCAAATGAAAAATAAGAAAAACAAGATGGTATTTACAATGGTTTAAAATGGTACCTTAATCAAAAACGCATGGAGGAGGAGGAGGATGACTCCATGGAGTAGGATGGATTGCTTGATTGAGGAGTAGGGGATCGCATGACTCTCTTCCCACGCCTTCTTGT
>JAHZTW010000156.1:0-72173 GCA_020283515.1 Alliaria petiolata | reverse complement strand
ACATTAACTTTTCCAGTAGGCTAAAAGATGATCCATTGTACCAAAAATATTCATTCAAGTCATCATAGTTTCTCCACTCAGAATGCTTCGACTTTCCTCCTCTACTTCTCTTTGCTTCCTATAGTACACAAATATGATGAATGAAAATAATGGAGGAATTAAAGAATACAAAATGGTCAAGGAGTGAAAAAAAAAATGAAGCAAGCAACCTTGGCTATTGTCTTGTATATAGGAGTCACTACTTTCTGCAAGAAAGCTTCATCTTCACCACCATATGCCGGTTTTACATGCTCCCCTGTCATTGGACTAACACTCCCAGCCAACATCCCATACAACTCAAACGCCATCTGAACAATTTCAGAAGATAAAATTAAACTCGGATTTAGACACAAGCAGGGGTGATATTTTTACATACATGGTGATATATATAGCAAAGGCACTCTGGCATGAATCTCAGGTTTGCAGCTTCTCCCCATATTAAAAGATAGAGTCCCATGTACAGCAGTTTCCGCTGCTGAACCTCTTGTTGAATCGTCGGCAACCTAGAAGCGGGCACAAGAGAGATAAATACGTTGAAAAGCACAGGGAGAACGTTACAAAATGAGGATTAATACAAGGAGAAGCCTCACCAAAGGCTGCTTTTCCGACCCAAATACTTGCACCATTTTTTGTAGTTTTTGAAAAGTTTCTTCATCACTATAGTCAATGCGCGATCATCAAGCTAAAGGCAGAAATTGTAAATTAGAGCGTTAGTGCGGATACAGAGGACTAGACCAGCAAGAAAACAACAAGAATACATACCTTTGGTTGTTGTTCAGGTCTCGGAAACTGTCGAATGTGGACATTAGCAAGTAACAGAATCAAGTGCTCTCTTTGATTAGAAACATTATCTTTCTGCCATTTTCAAAGGTTTGGATCACAATCAGCACATGGAGAAATTCTCAATCAACTAACACAAAAACAGGATATTCGCTAGCATCACCTGAAAACCAAACATGGTCTGAAGCCAGTCCAGCATGTCTTCATCGAGTTTCTTCTTGTGACCTGCTGGCCATGGTAGGCCCCTAGTGTTACGAAGTGCGATTACTGTAGCTTGTATCTGCACAACAGTGTTGCAAATGTTTATTTTTCAGACTCGGAGGAACAATCAAACATAACATGGAAACATTTAGTGGAATGTTTGGTTAACCTCAGGAAATCTCATTATAGCCTGATTTTGACTATCAGGATCAAGCGGGAGAATGTTGTAAGGTACGTAGATTTGGCTTTTTTCTTCCACCTTAGTGTGGGTTTCCAAAATCTACCAGCAAGAAAAAAAGTATGAACAGAAACAAGTTATCAAGATGTTTCCATGAAATCATGGCTAAAGACCGCAAGTAAGAGTTTTATAATACTACAAGATATAATCTACTATAAGCTTCACCTCATCAGCCACTTCAACATCCTCTGTCTGATTAACAGCCTTCAAGACTTCAAAGAGAACAGCAGCAGTTTGATATGCCTTCGTAAGTTGAGCACTAAAAGCCACACACAAAAAAAAAAAATTGTATTTGTGAATGAAGAACACAGATAGATAGATTGCAAAAATTGATCTGAACAAACAGTTCCATCAAGCACAAACCGGTCAGCTTTGTCAGCAGCGTTTAGCAAAGCTTGGATGTATTTCTTGTAGTAGTGTTGATAGAAACTTTGCATTTCGCGTGCATCACTCTTCTGCCTTCCTGCAAGCGTTGTTTCATTCTCCTGCACAAGTTTTAAGAAATTTAGGCGAAACGACACAGAATCCCCCCGACAAAGATTCTATGGACAAGACAACGGCATGAAAATGAAACTCAAGCAGAGTAAACGAAGTGATGATATTCACCCGCTCTAACCGTTGAAGAAGCGCAGTCTTAAACTGGCGAACACCACGTCCGCTTGATGTGGGATCAAGCCTGTGTGCCTTCTCAAACGCATAAAACCGACCTGAGAGAAGCATCCACGAGATTTTTTCTCAAGATTGTTCAAGATGAGCAAAAAAAAATCACATCACCAGGAGATTTTTTTTACATTAAAATTCAACTCACATAAGTAAGCAACACGAGGGTTACTAGCTTCTACTTCATTGGCTACACGAAGGATCGGAGCAATCTCCACAAGAGACGATGGCACCACTTCACTGTCAAGCATAGCCTCTCCGAGATTACCAGCAGTTTGAGTCCGCAGAATCCGCCTCTGTGGCGGAGGCGGTTCAGGTCCTCTCCTTTGAGACATCTTCTAAATCCTCCTAAAACCAAACTAAAAAAAGAAACAAGTGTTCGGACTCAAATCAAAAGAGCTTTCACGCCACCATCAAGAACAAACTTTTAGTAACTATATGAACTGAGAGAGAGCAAATCATAAGCTCCTGAAAGAGAAAAGACAGAGAGTGCAATCAAATAGCGGATCCGAAAAGAATAAAAAAAAAAAAAACATGAATTGTTTCATTCCGAAGCAAGATGAGATTCACTCCAATTATTAAATCGATATAATCGAAAAGGGACGATAATTGCTAAAAAGTTACTCTTTTTAGTTAAAAGAAAAAAAGGATTCGAACAGACCCAGATTAAAAGTAGCATAAGATGTGTAAAGCACAAACTTTATCACGAAATCTAATCACCAAGAACCTTGATTCATAGCTATCATCGATTATCACAAGTCAAAATCCTGATTTAGAAGTAGC
Organism: Alliaria petiolata; assembly: GCA_020283515.1. Lineage (NCBI taxonomy): Eukaryota > Viridiplantae > Streptophyta > Magnoliopsida > Brassicales > Brassicaceae > Alliaria > Alliaria petiolata. The sequence continues at coordinate 69,472 of JAHZTW010000156.1, read as the reverse complement.
AAGGCTTCACCTTTTGTCTTTTTGGAGTCTCAGAGAATGTCCCGATGGAAAATCAACCGTGAATTTAAACAAAAAGAGCGATAGTTGATGCAATTTTCAAATAACACCGATAAAGCCCCAGAAGACGAATCTACGGTCTCACTCAGAAGTGTTCAGTGAAAAACCCCAAGTAAGAAAAATTTAACCTTTGAATCGGATTCGGATTAGTCAAGTATTCGGAAAATAAAAGCAAACCAATTAAAGCTTCCGGAATCAGAAACTACGAGCAAACCCAGAGATCAATGATCACCTGATCGGGAGAGGAAAAGAGAAGCGGATGATCAAAATTCAGAGCCTACGACAGCTTCAAGGAGAAGCTAGAACATGCGATGGAAGAACAGCAGAACGACGAGTCATCAATCATCTTCCCCAAGGTAGCACCAGAGAGAATAAGACAGAGAGAGAGAGAGAGAGATTGCAGATAAAGATGGGGAGAAGCAACGGGAACAAGACAGGCGCCAATGTTTTTCTTTTTTTTTGGGTGCTAATTTATTACTTCTTCTTTCTAAATGTTTCGGTGCAGCATTTTTATTTCAACCAATGAGGAATAGCCACGACATCATCTCCATATTCCAATGTTCTTGTGCTTTAATCTTTGGAAGATGCTGGGTCGTTCTCTTATGTATATATGTTGTAACGATATATACTTTTTAACCAACATAATATTTAATCAAATAAAATTGGAAAAGTGCAATAAATACGTATGCCAAAGTGTTTCCTATTCTTATCGATTTATTCTTATCGATTTAGAGTATTTGCAATTGGTGGTATGTAATAATACCAAAATTAGTTCTCTTACATCAAATACTATTTATTATGGTAAGTTATATATCAAAATTATATTTTAACCTTATCTTTATAATTTAATTACATTTTCTAACATGATAACCTTGTCTTGGCAACAACACAGATAATAATCATATTTTAAATGATAACAAAGTTACTTACTTGATTATTGGTATAATTTTGTTAAGTTAACCAAATTAGTTAATAAATAATTTACATTTCCTATAATATAATAATTAGTTAGCATGATAATTTTCATATTATCGTGTTTTCAATATTTATGATCTGATAATTCGATTAACATAATAATTTTATGATATAATAACTCAATTAACATGACAATGTATGTCTTTTACAGTATGATAACTATTTTAACATGCTAATTTTACACGATATGCTAAATGGTTAACACGTTGATTGCATAATAATAATGTTAGCTAGCGATTTAACGCTAAATGAACAATATTTTCGATAATGGCATTTTTCATAATTAAACAAAACAATAAGGATATTTTTGGATTAAATTTTATTTCTCTCTGTTAATTACTTAATTTTCAGTTATCTATTACTCTTTACTTAATTACTTGGTCAACCATGTATATATATTAAAATCACCCATCGATTTAACCAAAAATCGGGACATAAAAATATTAGCTCAATTTTTCTTTACATTTTTTTTTTTGCTAAAGAATTTTTCTTTACATATTAACATACAATAAACCATGTACGAGTCGAAAAGGACGATTTACAAATTTTTGTTTTACAGATAAACATACAACAAACCATATACGAATCCAAAACCATTTGAGGAAAGTAGATATTTGAGTTATTTTTGTCGACATGAGAAAAAACTATATTTTAGATATTAAAATCTAACTTATCTTTAAAAATTATTTATTTAATTTTTTTAGGTCCATAGTTAAATTTGTTTTCTCAAAAATTAGACATTTAAAAGTATTTTAAGCCCCTAACTATAGTATTTTATTTTAAAATAAGCTATTTAATCTAATATTTTTTTTAATTTTAAGTGGGGCCATGGGTCCTTACCCCTCCCGCCTGCCCCTAAGTCGGGCTTGTCTCTACTGGTTTCAAAGATGGTTGATGTGTAGCGGTCAAAACAATGGGATTCTCCTATGTATTCAGAGACTTTTCATATCAGAACAACTTTTGTAAAGAATTGCACAATGTTGTTTCGGGATTGCGTGATCTTAATCTTCATGTTCGTGTTGATTCAGTTTTTGCATTACGTTCATTTGTTTAGGCATGCATTTAAATCCGCTCCGTATATGGGGCTGTCCATGACCGATCCATAATGTTTTGGACGTTAACAACCCATAGGCACCCGTCCATTTTGACAGTTCTATCGGAGAGAGTTTCAAGAAGGTAAACCATTGGTAATTTCAATCTCTCCTTAGTTTTTCAAAGAACGTAAATAATTATTTTTAGCAATTCGTTTGTGTAGTTGCGACTTTAATTAAGAAGAAAAAAAAAGATTATAAAAATAATAGTTTCACCAATTAATTAATGGCACATATAAAGTAAAACTTCTATAAATTAATAATGTTGGAACTTCAAAATTTTATTATTTTATAGAGTTATTAATTTATATAAATATTTTTTGTTTGAACTATTAATGATCATCTAGAGACAATAGCAAATTGTTTTCAATAGTGCAAAATTCGTCCAAGAGATGTCGCATCGATGAATTTGGAAGATGAGTCAAACAACATTCGTAAACATAAAGTTATAATTAATAATTTCATTTATTGAAAAAGAATAGATGTCAATAGCATATTCGACTATCTAGGCGAAAGTGATACATGCTTAGAAGTTTAGAGTTTATAAAAGATTATTGCTTACGTCCTTAATGTTGATGATTTTCTCAGCGGTGAGAGAGGGAGCGGAGGAAGAAGCTTAATCCAACGGCAGCTGCTGCCGCAAGGCCCGCGATTAAGTTAATTGGTAGTGGCAGAACGGCGGAAACTTCTTTCAGAGGAGTCGTCTTCTTCACCGGTGTCAAAGGTTGCTTGTAAGAAATGGTCAGAACAACCGGCTTCCGTTTCTGAGAGACGGATTCACAGAGGAAGGTTTGAAAGATTTTTTTTTCCGGCTACAGAAGATTTTTCACTCCAAGAGAGACGAAGTAAACCATTGGTTTTCGAAAAGAGTCTCTCAGTTTTCGAAAGAACATTGTTAAGTATTTATAGCAATTAGATAGCGTATAGTTACTGATGCAGCTTGATGGTTCGTTCTGAATATGTTTCTCACTAACCACCCGAGTTTGTTGCATTTCTAAGAGCATCAACAATGCAGAGCCGAGCGGCTCTTAACTCAAAAAAAGAAAAGAACAAAATTAATGAGGTGGCGATGATGTGGCGAGGCGCGTCAGAGAATCGGTTCTTCTTAAACAGCCGATAGAATTGGTTCTTATGACACGTGTTCCGACGTAATTCGTTTTTTTTTTTTTGAAAATCTTATTTAAAAAAAAAATTCCAAAATTATATTTTTTTATTATTAAAAAATATTTAAGAGCGCCAAGTGGAGTTGTGCATTACTGATGCTCTAATGCCTTATTTTATTTTTTTCACTAATCTGGCTCGGGTCCCACGACTTAACTTTTGGGCACCATATTTATTTTTAATTGTCTATTGCCTAAATCATCATCAATTATTTTAAAATATAACTCAACTAAATTGATTCCATATAACTTTTTTTCACAAAATTCTTTGATTCTTCAAGCTAAAAATTATGTGTAGTGTATTTATATAGTTAGTTTTTATTTAATGCATATATGTCATTATAGAAGAAGATATATATTTTTAATAATAGAACCAAAGATTACACGATTTGAAATTTGATAGCACCAATAAATCATTTTTTAGCTTAAATACGGAAACTTTAAAAATTAGAATTTTGGGGGGTTATTGGGAGATGGAATTATAAAATTTTGATTGATTTTAAGAGTTGATAGATTTGTTAAATTTGTTGAAAATTTTGTTAGATTTGGAAAGAGTTTGTGTATTTAGAAAATCTATCAAAATAGTTTTGTTCTAATGACTTTGAGAATCTAAGGTATATAGGTAGTATTTTGAAAGTCTTGATAAATCTTGTTTTATGAGTTAAAATGTTTAAAATCATTGTCCCAATAACACAAGATTTTAATAGAATCATAAAATCTTTAAAAACCATACTTTTTGAATAACAAAAGATTTTGGATATAATTTTAAAATCTTTAAACCAATAACAATGGATTCTAGTAGGATTTTAAGAATCTATAAACCAATAATGATGGAATCTAAAAATTTTAAAATAGAATATAACAGAATGTTTGGTTGGGTATCGGCGGTTCTCCGGTGATGCTAATCATTTTCCGTTTTTGGGTTTGTACCGGTGTCAACAAAGGAATCAACTCCCTTGCACTACCACTAGACCGCCACCTCTTTTTAAATCGAATTGTAAAAACTGATTTAAACGCATACACGATTTTCTGTATAGAAGAACTCCATAGTTAAAAATTGTTTGCTCAAGCGTGTTTTATTATGGATGAACATCGACATAGTGAGAAATGATTTCCAATATTATAAGGGTCAAAAACATTTATGAAGAAAACTTGTTTGGTCCGTGGACGATATTGAATCCACATGTAGTCAAAAATGGACCGAGAAGGGTGAGACATCATAAGACGTAGACGGTCGAAGACGAAGAGTACAAGAAAACTGAGACGAATATGGACTATGGAGCAAGACTGATATGCAAACACACCGTTCCTCCATAATTGCTTCATTTTTTTAATATATAATTATATTTCTGTAGTTTAGATTTTAGTGCGTTTTAATTTAATATATTTACTCAATAAAAACAAATTTACATACAAAAATATGATTAGAGTCAGTCACCATAGCGTAAATTGAGTTTAAAGCACAAAGAATTAAATATTTTGAAAGAACTTCCAGTTATTGCTAATAATCATAACCTCTTATCAAAACTTTATCATGCTTTGTATTCATTTATGCGTCTGATTTGGAGTCTTGAACATCGAATTCTCTGACATTTTATGTTGTAACAGTATTTGAAGATCACTTTTCAAAAAAAAAAAAAAAAGTATTTGAAGATTCATATAAATATGTTTGACGTAGTAACTGCGCATACTGTATACGAGTTTTGTAACAGAAGACAAAAGTCAGAAGATATATTCGAAAATACACCAGTGTCAGTAATTTCTAAAGATTCTTCTCGATAATCTAAAAAGATTTTGGCTCCAAATTATAATTTGATTTATCTTAATCAGCAACTTAAACAACCAAGAAAAAACAAAACAATAGCACATGCTTCCAACGCATTTTTTCACCAATGGTGGATTTCGCTAAGTTTTTGTTGGAGGAATTTCGTTGGCTGGTGAATTTGGTTATTATAGTATTATATTTGCATGAAATAAAAGAAAGTTAGTGAGACTCGTTTGTCGGTCGAGAAAACCAAAAATAAAACATGTGTGTTCTAATAGTCAGAGTAAAGCCAACACTTCGGTGATTTCCAATAAAAAAGTGTCTCACGCTCAAAACGACATAAGATTGCAGAAAGGAAAACAGATAACGGGCCAAGACATTCACATTCACGAAAAGTCCAATATTTGCAAATCCACAAAGCCTGCAAAGTCTACAACGGCTAACTCACTAATCGATAAAAACAGAGCTGAAGCTCACGCAACGAAAGTGACGAAGACCAGTACGGCTGACCCTTATCACATCAAGCTGTCCAATTCATTTGGAGCCCTTGATGAACTCAACGACACTTGATGATGCCACCTGTATAGAGCTTCTAGGGTTTTAGCTTTCAATATAAATCAAGCATTGTATCATTGCAAAAACCTTAAGTTGAATGAAATGAATAGAGCATTGCTCATCGTTCTTCCTCTTTATATTTAAGTTTTCTTTTGCTTTTATGGTATCAGAGCTCATGGAAAATCGATCCATGGAACTCTTTACTATTCCTTCTCTCAACATTTCTAACTGTGTTACGGTTACTCTCACGGAGAAAAATTATATTCTTTGGAAATCTCAGTTCGAAAGTTTCCTCCAAGGCCATAAGCTGCTGGGTTTTGTGAATGGATCTGTTCAACAACCGTCTCAGACCATCACGGTTCCTGGCATCAATGGCTCCAGCACATAATCCCAAAATCCAGACTACTACACGTGGTTACAAATCGACCAGATTGTTTCCTCGTGGCTACGTGGTTCCTTTGGTGAGGATATTCTCAGTCTCGTCGTCAACTGCACCGACTCTCATGAGATCTGGGTCTCTCTCGCCAAACACTTCAATAGGGTGTCTTCTTCACGCCTCTTCGAGCTGCAACGTCGCCTGCAGACAATGAAAAAGGGTGAGAAATCCATGTCTGATTTCTCAAAGAAGTTAAGAGTCTATGCGACCAGCTCTCCTCTATTGGCAGTCCTGTTTCAGAGCGGATGAAGGTATTTGCCGTTCTCAATGGCCTTGGACGTGAGTATGAGCCCATCAAAACCAGCATTGAAGGGTTCCTTGACACTTTTCCACCTCCATCCTTCGAAGATGTAACTCATCGTCTCACTGGTTACGCAGACCGTCTCTGCGGCTACGACAGCGACACTGCCGTTTCACCACATCTCGCTTTTGCTGTAACTCAACCCACTGGCCCTCAGTTCTACTATGACAGCAACCGAGGCAGAGGATCCACAAATGGACGAGGCAGGGGCTCTTTCTCCACCAGAGGAAGGGGATTTCATCAACAAATCTCTTCTTCTTCTACACCTGCAAATGGTGAAGAAAAACCGCAGTGTCAAATCTGTGGCAATCGAGGTCATCAAGCTTTAAGCTGCTGGCACAGATTCAACCACAGTTACCATGAAGCACATAACTTGCCAGTTGCTCTTGCTGCTATGAGAATCACCGACGTGACTGATCAAGGAGGGCAGGAGTGGTACCCAGACACAGGAGCCACCACTCATGTTACAAACGCGCCTCATAACCTGCAGTTTACTCAGCCATACAGTGGTAATGATGCAGTCATCGTCGGCAATGGTGAATATCTTCCCATTACTCACACATGATCCACAAACATATCATCTTCTTCATGTAACCTTCCTTTAAAAGATGTTCTAGTGTGTCCTGATATTACTAAATCATTACTGTCTGTTTCAAAGCTCACAAGAGATTATCCTTGTACTTTTGAGTTTGATTGTGACACTGTGCGTGTGAATGATAAGGCAACAAAGAAGTTGCTAGTAATGGGAAGTCATCATGATGGCCTTTACATGTTGGAGGATCGTGGTTTTCCTGCTATTTTCTACTCATCAAGGCAACAGTCTGCAAGTGAGGATATTTGGCACAGAAGACTCGGTCATCCACATAGCGAGGTTCTTCACAAGCTATCAGTCAATAAAGCTATCTCAGTTAATAAAGCCTCAAGTCTGGTGTGCGAGTCATGTCGACTTGGAAAGAGCATTCGTCTTCCTTTTTCTGCCTCTACTTTCGTTGCATCTAGACCCTTAGAGCGGATACATTGTGATCTCTGGGGTCCCTCTCCAATAAACTCTGTACAAGGATTCATATATTATGCGGTGTTTATTGATAATTATTCAAGATTCTCTTGGTTATATCCATTAAAGCTGAAATCTGATTTCTTTCCTACATTCCTCATCTTTCAAAAGTTAGTTGAAAATCAACTCAACTCTAAGATCAGTATCTTCCAATGTGATGGTGGTGGAGAGTTTACAAGCAACAAGTTTATTAACCATCTGCAACAAAGTGGAATTCAACAGTTTATAGCATGTCCTTATACACCACAACAAAACGGTTTAGCCGAAAGGAAACACATACATCTTATTGAGCTTGGTCTGTCAATGATGTTTCAGGCGAAATTACCTCAGAAGTTTTGGGTAGAAGCTTTCTACACGGCAAATTTTCTGATTAATCTGCTTCCTACCTCAGCTCATAAGGATTCAGTATCACCTTACGAGCATCTGTACGGTAAAGCACCAGACTATTCTGCTTTGAGAGCCTTTGGTTGTGCGTGCTATCCTACTCTGCGAGATTATGCGTCCAACAAATTCGACCCAAGATCCCTTAACTGTGTCTTCTTTGGCTACAATGAGCGCTATAAAGGATATCGATGTCTATTCCCACCAACTGGAAGAGTTTACATCAGCAGACATGTGATTTTTGATGAAGAAGTCTTCCCATTTCAAAACACCTACGCTTCTCTGCATTCTACAAATGTCACTCCTCTTGTTGAAGCATGGCAAAAGTGTAGTCTTAATCAGAATCTACAGTCTATTCAACCTTCGAACATATCTTCCCCAAATTCTTCTTCTGCAGCTCTTCATGCACCTGCAGTCTCAACGCCAATACCTGCAGCTTTTCATGAACCTGCAACTTTTCTTGAACCTGCAGTTCCAGCACCAACGGCTGCAGCTCCAGAGTCGATTTCTGCAGTTCATGGTCAAACACCTGTAGCTCAAATACAAGAGCCTGTAATACAACAACAAGCTGTCACTCCAACATCGCAAGCAGAGATAACTCCTATATTCAGTGAATCAGATTTTCCTCCACTTGTAAGTCCATTAGCTTCACACCAAGAAGTGTTTATTGCTGCTGCAAGTGAGTATTCTGGGCGTACGTCAGGCTTTGATCCTGGTTCTATAGGCGACAGTGCTCCACTTGTAGCAAGTAGGACAGATGCTTCAGGTTCCTCAGCAGCGCCTACACAACAAGGTCATCAAATGATTATAAGATCAAAATCTGGAATTGTCAAGCCGAATCGAAGGTATGTGCTCTTAACACAAAGAGTGTCTTACCCTGAGCCTCTGTCTGTTACTGCAGCCCTCAATGATCCTGGATGGACAGGAGCAATGAATGAAGAATATGAAAACTGCATCATATCAAAGACATGGTCTCTTTTTCCATACAAACCAGATATGCATGTCCTTGGGAGTAAATGGGTGTTTCGAACTAAACTAAACGCAGATGGATCTCTCAATAAACTCAAAGCTAGATTGGTAGCACAAGGCTATGGTCAGGAAGAAGGCATTGACTACCTAGAAACATACAGTCCAGTGGTTAGATCAGCAACAGTAAGAGCAGTACTTCATGTTGCAACAGTTATGGATTGGGAAATCAAGCAGATGGATGTTCAAAACGCATTCCTTCATGGCGATCTCACTGAGACAGTTTATATGACCCAACCGGCTGGTTTTGTTGATCCAACAAAGCCAAACCATGTGTGCCACCTGCACAAATCGCTTTATGGTCTCAAACAGTCTCCTAGAGCATGGTTTGAAAAGTTTAGCACATTCCTTCTGGAATTCGGGTTCATTTGTGGTATTCCAGACCCTTCGCTATTTGTCTACGCAAAAGGTAAAGACGTGATTATGCTCCTTTTATACGTTGACGATATGGTGATTACAGGAAACAATTCCACAGCCATGAGCAACTTCATGTCTGAGCTGAATAAATAGTTTAGAATGAAGGATATGGGGAAGCTGCACTATTTCTTAGGAATTCAAGCGCAATTTCACTCAGAGGGGCTTTTCTTGTCCCAGCAAAAATATGCAGAGGATCTCTTAGGCATTGCTGCGATGAGTGACTGCTCCCCAATGCCTACTCCACTGCCACTTCAGCTCAATCGTGTTCCCAATCAGACAGAACTTTTTGAAAACCCTACTTATTTTCGAAGCATTGCCGGCAAGCTTCAGTACTTAACTTTGACACGTCCTGATATACAATTTGCGGTCAATTACGTGTGCCAGAAGATGCACGCTCCCACTGTATCCGATTTCAATCTGCTCAAGAGAATCCTGCGTTACGTCAAAGGAACGGTGACGATGGGTATATCGTTCAACAAGAACTTTGATTTTACTCTGCGAGGCTACAGTGATAGTGATTGGGCTGGCTGCCCTGTTACAAGAAGATCCACGGGTGGTTACTGCACGTTCTTAGGCCAGAACCTGATTTCTTGGTCATCTCTAAATTAAGATACAGTCGCCAAGAGCTCTACAGAAGCTGAGTATCGCACTCTATCTGATATTGCAGGAGAAGTTACTTGGTTGAAGTCAGTCCTCAAGGAGTTAGGTGTTCCTTTACACAACACACCCGAACTGTTCTGCGACAATCTATCAGCTGTGTATCTAGCGGCAAATCCCGCTTATCATGCAAGAACGAAACACTTCGGAGTTCACTATCACTATGTTCGTGAACAAGTTGCTCTCGGAACACTTCTGGTTAACCATATCCCAGGTACACTTCAAATCGCTGATATATTCACCAAGTCTTTTCCCTGTGCTGCTTTTACTTCGTTGCGTTACAAACTTGGTGTTGATGTACCACCCACACCGAGTTTGAGAGGGGCTAATAGTCAGAGTAAAGCCAACACTTCGGTGATTTCCAATGAAGAAGTGTCTCATGCTCAAAACGACATAAGATTGGAGAAAGAAAAACAGATAACGGGCCAAGACATTCACATTCACGAAAAGCCCAATATTTGCAAATCCACAAAGCCTGCAAAATCTGCAACGGCTAACTCACTAATCGACAAAAACAGAGCTGAAGCTCACGCAACGAAAGTGACGAAGACCAGTACGGTTGATCCTTATCACATCAAGCTGTCCAATTCATTTGGAGCCCTTGATGAACTCAACGACACTTCATGATGCCACCTGTATAGAGCTTCTAGGGTTTTAGCTTTCAATATAAATCAAGCATTGTATCATTGCAAAAACCTTAAGTTGAATGAAATGAATAGAGCATTGCTCATTGTTCTTCCTCTTTATATTTAAGTTTTCTTTTGCTTTTATGTCCTAGTGTTCGACTGTTTGTAACATTTTTTATTTCTCTTTTTTTGGCGGGGACTGTTTGTTGCATAATTAGCAGATTTAGTCATTCAACTATTTTATTTTAGCAGATTTAGTCAAAAACTAATAAATCAGAAATGTCGTGTACGGCATATGATAATCTAAACAACTACTATTTTTTTTTTTTTGATCAAATCTAAACAACTACTATATTTTATATTTTTCATGATTCTTCTCATTAATATTGTAAATAAATAATTTTCACATCCGATCCAGATCTGATGCTATCTGAATTTCACTTCCATACTCATTAGTTTACTCAGTCCAATAAAATTTTCAATTAACTTCGGTTTAGTTGCCGGTAACCGGTCACCGGCGAGACCGGCAGATGTCTCGGTAAAGACGAAAGAGTTTTATGTTTTTTAGCCAAACTCTCTCTACCTTTTAGTGCCGCCTTCATTATTTCAACGCCTTCCCTTATCTTTCTACTGCAATTGAAGAATAATCTAAAAGTTTTTGTTTTACCAGAAGAAGACTCTCTCCGTCTACCAAAGGTCACCTCTTCTCTTCCTCTCTCTCACTTTAATTAGGTTTTAATTTCGCCATTTGAATGATTGTGTCAGGATTTTCTCATTCGACCGTGTTTCTCTGCAGTGTTAACAACGATGAGGAGGTGCCTTTCCAAAATCACTGACTGGCAAATGGGTTTCAAGAATTTGAACTTTTTCTTGGTAAATTTTCGATCTTTTCCCCTATTTACTTTGCTAAACTTCTGTTGAACCTCCTCCTTCTATACGATTTGGGATCCGATTTCTCCAGTCAAGTTTGGTTCCTTGTTTGATATGATTTGTTCCTGAAGCTAGCTAGTATTCAATTTATCTTCAGAAGGTGATAAATTTTACCGGAATTTAAGAGCTGATGAATGTTAGTAATGTCATTTCTCAGTGGATTCAATATCTGTGCGATGTGTTTGTTTTAGAGAATCATTGCTTAATTGTTGGGGATTCTTCAACAGGTTGGGTCAAGCTCACTATCAAGAACCATTAATACTACTAGTGAGCGTTCCTTTAGCAGTACTGCAGCTCAAGTTGATCAGACAAAAGACAACCCTGTCTCGGACATGTTGATTGATTCATTTGGTCGGTTACACACCTACTTGAGGATATCTTTGACGGAGCGGTGTAACCTCCGGTGTCAGTATTGTATGCCCTCCGAAGGCGTGGAACTTACTCCTAAGCCTCAGCTGCTGTCACAGTCTGAGATTGTTCGGTTGGCTGGTCTCTTTGTTTCCTCTGGGGTTAACAAGATTCGGTTGACCGGTGGTGAGCCTACGGTTAGGAAAGATATCGAAGAGATTTGTCTGCAGCTGTCTAGCTTAAAAGGGCTGAAGAATTTGGCTATCACTACCAACGGTATCACTCTTGCGAGAAAGCTACCAAAGCTTAAAGAGTGCGGGCTTGATTCGATAAACATCAGCTTGGATACTCTGGTCCCAGCAAAGTTTGAGTTTCTGACTAGACGTAAAGGGCACGAGAGGGTCATGCAGTCGATTGATTCCGCTATTGCCCTTGGATACAATCCCGTAAAGGTATGTTAATAATCGTCACTTCCATTTGATTGCTGTGGAACGATTTTTTGATGCTAGATAGGTCTTTACAGGTCAACTGCGTTGTCATGAGGGGATTGAATGATGATGAGATTTGTGATTTTGTGTATTAGACCTGTCTCTTATACACATCTAGATGTGTATAAGAGACAGCAGGTAAAGCGCTTTCCGAGTATAAAACGTATGCAAGATCACCGGACTGAAACAGCTAAGAACTTTACGATCGATGGGCATCGCGGTTCTGTATCTTTCATCACATCCATGACAGAACACTTCTGTTCTGGCTGCAATAGATTAAGATTACTTGCAGATGGGAACTTCAAAGTATGCTTGTTCGGTCCTTCAGAGGTAAATTAAAATTTCCCAACTTTTTTCCGTGACTGAAAACCAATTCTTGTTGATTCAAATGGCTGAGAACATCTCATTAACTTGATTCTTGGCTGCTTCTCGATAACGTTAAAACACTATAATTTTCTTGTAAGCAGGTTAGTTTGAGAGATCCTCTCCGGTCTGGTGCTGATGACGAAGCGCTAAGGGAAATTATAGGCGCTGCTGTATGTATTTAGTTGCTTCATCTGATATTACATTTCTTCACAAAATCTTTCCTCTGTTTTCTTCATAGATTGGTTTTTGTTAGAAACCTAAGATTTCACAATGGGGGTTTCAGGTGAAGAGGAAGAAAGCCGCACATGCTGGAATGCTTGATATTGCCAAGACAGCTAATAGACCAATGATACACATCGGTGGCTAAAACACAGCTAATGTAAGTTCTTTAAGCCATTGTTTATCATTAACCAAACTGACACAATTAATCAATGTGTACAAATAACCAAGCATTGGACCAACAGACTATCTGGTTTGCTTTGTAACTCAAGATTTTGTCGATACTTTGGCCGCTCCTAGTTTCAATTCAAAGATTTTTGACACTTGATCTGAGTAACAGTCTTTGATTCTTTTTGTGTACTCTGCGTTTTTTTCTTCTTTTTCGGGTGATCCATGGAGTTATTCTTGTCTTTACAGGTTGGTGAAGTTCTTGGAAAACACTACAAGGAACATGGAGTTCCATATCTTGTAAGAATCTATCTCCCTGCTGCTCCAACTCTGTGACAGAACTTTTTGCGAACAAGAATACTGAAAGAGTTTCTCAATGTTCTTGTTATCTGTATACGTAACAGACACTGTACAGGAGCTCAGAATTTCTATATGAACTTTTTCAGTCCGATTACTTTTCTTATTTATGAAAAAAAACAATCAAAGTTTCTTATGTAAAATTTCGATCCTAGAAATTTAAAAACTATGTAGTAATTTCACAAATTGGAACTTTAAACAAAACGCCAACTTGTGCCTACACGTTTTCTCGAGGGCTTAATGGAATCCGTATAACATTGACCAAAGCTATAGTTGTAACTTGTATATATATTATTATCAATAAGTTTCGAGTACACACGTACTTTACTCTTTTAAGTTTATATAACTTTAATACATAGATATTTTATTTCTTAGTTATTCCCAATAATCAAATTTAGTAGCGACTGCGCAAGGTTTCCTGCAACTGCAACGACGGATAAATCCTTTGCATCGACCATCAGGGAAACCTTCGCTTATACATACATGTTTGCAAGTTCTCCACTTCATACACATTCCTCTAAAGTTTATGCTTCTTGCTTCGCAGATTTGTTGTGCTTGAACCATCTTCATACCTAAAAAAAACAAAATATTTTTGTTATTCAGTAAAAAATTAATTTCATGATCCCAAATATAATAAATAATAACTATAACTTCCTCGTAATAACAAAAAAAATCGTTTAGTTTCTTATAACGCCTAAATATTGTATGTAAAAATTATAACCAAAATTCATGATTTTATCATAATCACACCATTTGAGTGTTGGTTGGCTAAGAAATAAATTTAATTCTATAGTGATGAATTTGTTATAAATTATGAATTTTAATTGAAAAAATGAAGTGATTCTTATCATTCTATCAAACTATAAACTAAAACATCCATGTGTAAAAAACAGTGTATTAAAATTATACAAGGGAATTAAAGCATAATTGCATACCTGGCACGATAAAAAGTATAACTACGAAGAAGAGTGTATAGATTAATTGCATAACGTTCTTCATTTTTTTTAGTAACTAGTCAAGCGAAAGAACCAGAATTTATAGAGAAAAAATGGAGCTATTGATATTACAATTAACTTGTAACAATTAGTATGAGGATGTTGCATTTTATAGTGACATAATAAGTATCAACTATATTTGGTAAAATGTCAATATATATTCTAGGCTATTAAGTGAAAATGAAAAACAATTAAAACATAGGGAATGAAATCTGATATTATTTAAGAAAAATATACATAGGTAGGTTGCATGATTATATTATTTTCATATTTGCGAGATTATTTTCCTTTTATATATTTTGTACTTAATCATATTTTAGATTGCATAGAATCAAAGAGGGATTTGTGAGAGTATTCTAAATATTTTTTTGTAATATAGACAATGTGAAATTAGAAATAAAAGCTAATAATTTAAATGTTATTGATTCAAATCTGTTGAAATTATAATTATTTTGTTTTTGGTGAAAAAATAATATGTTTTTGATTTGTTATGAAATATATGTTGTTTGTTAAGTTTATTTATTTTATTTCAAATTTATCAATTAATAAGTTGGCAAAATTATATGTTATTTGATATTTATTTTATTTTCTAATCCCTTATATTTTTTGAATTTTAGTAAAATAAGTTTTGGCGAGATTATATGCGAGATTTTTGGGCAGAGATTTAATTAGAAAGAAAAATAAGTTAAAAAACAGAAAAAAAATTCATTCAAATTTTGCTTTTAGATATATTATATGTAGTTATCAAATTGTAGTTAAATATGATATTTAAATCTGTTTTAACTAAATTTTTTATTTCATATATTAATCTTAGCATATTTTATAACTAATATGTTGAATGTCTTTTTTTGTCAACATGTTGAATGTTTTGATTTCAAAAATAAAATAAAGTTCAAAAATCTTCATTAAAATATATGGTTTATAGTTTTATAATTTTAAAGAAAATAATTAATGATAATATATATATATATATATATATATATATATTATGATTTTTTTTTTTGGTACGAGATCGAGAGACAATGTCTCTTAAGATTTATTCAAACAAAAAGAAAAAATTTACAAACGGACATTTCGTGGCCATGATACCCCAGCCGTATCATCCAACATAATCAGCCTAATACAATCCGGAACAACAACCATTGGAAGAAAACTTAATTGTAATGAAAACGCATAGTTTGCCAAACCGTCGGCTAGACGATTAGACTCCCTATACACATGTGATACTCGAACAATCCAGTCCCTTGATAAAAAGCCATAGCACAATCGTACTAGGAACGACAACGGATGATACTCACTTATTCATGTCGTTAAGAACCCGACCACAATCTCCGAGTCTACTTCCAGCTCTAACCGTCGTACACGGTACTCTCATGTCGTATACAACCCATAGTGTACTCCCCATAGCTCAGCTAAAGGTACCGAGCAAACTCTGATATTCAGCGCGAACCCGCCATACCAGTTACCTCTTTCATCTCTCAATACTCCGCCAGGTGTTGCAAGACCGGGGTTTCCATGCGAAGCACCATCTGTATTCATTTTCATCCACCTCACCCATTAGTATAAACAAAATCAAGTTTATAGTATAATTGTCATGTTTTATAAAATTTTCATGAAATTTTAAAATTAATTTTTATTATAAAAAACATATAATACAACAAATGAATGACATATGAATCTCTGATAATTATTTTAAAATAATTTTTTATTTTCGTTTATTAATTTATTAGAATCTTAATTTTCAAATTATTGTTATGAAGATTTTAACTATAAGAATTAATATTAGAATTTTTCAAAATAATTATTTTGGCAATTTTGAATTTATTTAAATGTGTTTGGCAATTGGAGTTAAAGTAATCCAGATTGATAATATATGAAAATAAATGTATTTGGTAATAAGGATATAAGAATTAAATAAATAAAAAACTAAAATCTGTTTAACAAATGACTAATCTAACATTAATGAACCTCTAATAAATTAATAAATTATAAAAATATGCTAAGATTACACAAAATGGCATTTTGTGTAATATAACACATGACTTTTTTTTTTTTTTTGGTTCAATATAACACATGACTTAAGGTTGTATAATAAAAGGATCCTTTTTTAATAGAATAGATAGAAAACAGATGTGTTGTAAGCGTTATATATTTGTACAGTACATATATACACATAAACTATGAAAAATTAAACATCACACTATATTAAGAATAATTATTATGAAAACATACAAATTCAATATGAAATTTAAATAATTCAATAAAAGGAAAAATCATATGATTCAAAGTCAAAAATTAGATTGCCATTGTCATTATTATTTTTCTCAACTCCTAAAAAAACATCTCAAACTCTTTTTGTGTCAAGCCCCCATGGAGACACGAAACCATTTCCTTTTTTCATGTTAGTACTTAACGGAGATTTGGACTTCCCTCACAAAGGAGCTTTCTTGGCTCGGTATGTTTTCCAGACGACTATACACAGCATTTGGAAAGAGAGGAACATGAGACGACATGGAGAAGCCCCCACAGCCCCATCTGGACTCATTGCCTTCATCGACAAGCAAATTCGGAATCGCATCTCTTCAATCCGAGCTTTAGGAGATCACAAATACGAGGATTGACTTCAAGCTTGGTTTGCTACAAGAGTCTAGCCATTTTCTTTAGAAATTTGTTTCGGTTTTAAATTTTCAAATTTTTTGAAGCATCTTTGATGTAAAAACAGTTTTTTTCTTAAATTAAGTTTACATACAATTCAAAAAAAAAAAAAAAAACCATCTCAAACTCTTTACCACCAAGAGAAAAAATTCTGTAAACCCTCCTGAAATTAATTCTATTCAATAAATAAAATTTATCATTTCCAACATCTCAAATATGATTCAAACCACTTTTCTAAACAAGACTGTATAAATAAAAGACAAAAATAGTGTGTACAAACTGCAAAATCACTGAATTCTATTTCTTCTGTTTTTTTCTTTCTATATGTTTCCTTTGTATTTTTCATCTAAATTTTAATTTTATGAAAACTAAATAGAATTGAAAAATACACCACATCTAAATTTTGCTAATGTCTATCACACTCAAATAAAACATTTCTCGATAAATATTTTAATTTACTAAAAAGAAATTGATGATTGAAAGATTTTTGGGTTGCAGTAATGGTGTTAAAAGATTCACTAAAAGAAAACATGTTATTTTTTGATTAAATTTTGTTTGTCTATAAAATCTCTGCTGCTCCAACTCTCTGAAAGAACATTTTGCAAACAACTCAAAGAGTTTCTCAATGTTATCTGTATACGTAACAGACACTGTCCAGGAACTCAGAATTTCTATATGAACTTTTTCAGTCCGATTACCTTTTTTATTTATTAAAAAGAATCAATATAAATAATTTTTGAAATTTAGAATCTTGTAATTTCACAAATTTAAATTTAAAACAAAACACGAAGCTTTGTTTCTAGTAATATTTGTTAAATATTTTAGGCATTTAATCAACATGTTATGTATTCAATGTGGTTCAATATTTCATTTCATCTTTTTTTTTTTGTTTCAAACAAATGCTTTTTAGTTGCTTTCAACGCCAAATATTTTATGTAAAACCTTAAGTAGTTGTAACCAAAATTCATGAGTTCATCACAGTAATGCCATTTGAGTGTTAGTTAATCTATTGTATAAAGATTGAGTGGTTCAATGTGGTTCAATTAGATTAAATAGCCCATACATTAAAAAAACAGAAACAAATGTTGCAGCACAAATTAAAAATAAGGATAATTGAGAAAACAAGAGAAGAGGAGAAGAAGAAAGAGATTTCACCGGCGATCAACGTCGTCCACCAATATTCCATCTACACTTACAACTACAATTCTAATAAAATATTGTATTCAATGTTTGATATCAACGACAAATATATATATACAAATTTGAAAACTCCAATGACCGCAATCATCTCATTGCAACCTATCTCTACGAGCCACTGATCTAACTCTGATTTTGCCGATTTTTTAATTTTGCAACGGTTTTTATTTTCAATGGTTTAGAGTATTTGATGTCCGTTTGAATATCTATGATATATTTATGTGACAGCACACAATTAATTAGAAGTTTGTGAGAGTCGTGAATCTCTTGGTTGTTTGGAATGCTTATTTTTCCAGTAAATTTTGTTGTGTTCTGTTTACCACATATAGTCTATTGCTAGATAAAACACTGGTTTTTTTTGTTACCAATATTGGAATCATTGATCAATAATCCTGCAAAAACTATAAACAAATGGATATGGTAGGGCACCAGATCAGGGACGGAGCCAGAATTTTTTTTTATCGGGGGTAACAACAAAAATTTAATATAATTTATAAATTACCAAAAATAGCTACAAATATAAAAACTTTGGTAAAAACAAAATTTCTGGAAAAAATTAACGAAACAATCACTAAAAACGTAATCATCAATAAGATTTTGTATCATTCGTTGATAAATACTTCTTTTCAAAAATCGATCCATTAATTATCTCGTTAAAATAGCAAACTAAAAATTAAAGATATTTGAGTTCATATATTATAAATATAAACTTTAATATTTATGAGTTTAAATTATCTCATATCTAAATTAATAAAAAACATAAAACATAATCTAAAGAGATTAAAGTAAATTAAAAAATATATAAAGAAATTTAACTTGAACATGTGAGATTTTTACTTTGTTAACAATAATTTTAAAAAAAAAATACATGCAAGAAAATGTAATGATCAAGGGAGGGTTTGTTGAATGTGAGTTTTTTTTTTTAAATGCTTTATTAGCTAATAATTAAATTAAAACTCATAAAAGTGATGAGTTATTTATGTAAAATGGGCTTAAATTAAAACTAGCCCAAAACCAAACTAAAATCAATTGTCCAATCTAATTATGTTTTTGTTTTTCATATTTTTTCTTTTTCTTTATGGGGTCAATTAAGAAAATTTAATGGGGTCATAAACAATTTTAATCAAAAATAACAAATAATTTTTTTAATTAGGTGGGTCAGCTGACCCCACTTCCTCGTTACTAGTTTCGTCCCTGCACCAGATTATTGGCTATGCAGGTTAAAATTTTGTGGATGTTAAATTTTGAACAAAACCTTTTTGTTTCTTTAGGTTTGTTGATGGTATGTTTTTTATGTGTGTTTCTGGAGGAGCGGTAGGGTTAATAAACTAATGTTGAAGGCTCACTCAGTGGATAACGTGTTGGGTTGGGAGATAAATTAATGTTGGATTGATGAGGTCCAAATTTTGAAAAAAAAAAATTGCAATTGTGCTTGTGGGAACTATATAATTTGTGTTTGTTTTTGATTCCAAATATGAAAACATGAAAGGCTAATCTACTATATGAAAGCTGAATGACACTTTCCTGGGAGTGCCACTTCATCACACAAAAGCATGCCACCTGTCCTTTCTTATTTAATTTTTTAAAAATTCTTTCATCCCCTATATATTATTTGAGAAGCATTTTTAAAAAATACCCTTATTTTTTAAAATATTTACAGTGGTGCCATTTTGCTGATGTGTCACCACCACATTCATTCTCACCAACCTTCTAAAAAAGACTTATTTCAATAAACTAATTACCTTATATGCTATTATCTATTTTTAATTTTTAATTTAACCAAGAAATTTATAATTCATTTTCGGTTATGGTTCATTTCCAAAAAAAATTCATAACCAATAATTTTATACAAAATAATTAAACGAAATCAAAATTTACAAATAATTTATGATATACAAAAAAATATAAATTTTAATTTTTAATATAACCAAAAAAATTATAATTCATTTTCTGTTATGATTTATTTCCTAAAATTTTATACAAAATAACTAAACGAAATCAAAATTTACTATGATTTAATATTATACACATTCAATTACTACTTTGCTTAATTTTATTTTCTCTTATCAGAAAATATTTTTTTAAAACATACTACATTGTCAACATAACAGCTTATTATATATAAAAAAACTGCATTAAAATATTTTACTATGGTTTAATTTTTAAATTATACAAAAATAAATAAATAATAAATTACTCACCTTGCGCAGGTTATCACCTAGTTTATCATTAAATGCGGAACCAAACAAAATACTTTTATTCCCTCATATCCGAGGGGATTCGAACCC
The DNA here is from genome assembly GCA_020283515.1 of Alliaria petiolata. Taxonomy (NCBI): domain Eukaryota; kingdom Viridiplantae; phylum Streptophyta; class Magnoliopsida; order Brassicales; family Brassicaceae; genus Alliaria; species Alliaria petiolata. The sequence continues at coordinate 48,960 of JAHZTW010000156.1, read as the reverse complement.
ACAACCTTCGCAATAAAAATCAACAATCTTATCCATTACGCCATGAGTGCTCTTTGTCAAAGTTTGTGAAGATTACTATAATAATAGTGAAAGATATTAAAAAAACTATGATGATCTAATATACACTACAATTTTAAAAATAACATAACAAAATAAATCAGAAGGAAAATTTATAGAATTAAAAAATAAAAAATCTTCAAACGAACACCACCTATAAGTTATCAAATCACTAAATTATATACAACATCTATTGTAATTAATGACAAATAAAATCTTATTCACAAAACGCACAACCAAAAAAAAACATTCAAGTTAAATTCTTTTTTAAGGATTAGTGTTTCAGATTATCTTTTCTCACAATGAAGTTAACTCATTTACTTTTGTTTTTATTTTTATTTTCTTAATTGATTACATACTAACACTCGTTTATTTATTAAAATATAACTAGTCATAAAATTAAATTTTACCTATATAATATATTCTAATTGCAACACGTGTCAAAATCTAACCAACTCACTTACCACGTGTCGTGATCATATTAATTACTAATTTAAACGCATCCAACTTGTATATATGATAAAAAGATATAGACTAAACATAATTATAAACAATTTCAATTTTCACTTTCTTATTCTTTCAGATTAAACTATGTCTTCTGTTATGTATATAATAAAATGTCTATTATTACAGTATAAGAAATAATAATTTAACATATTCAATACAAAAATAAATCACTGAAAAAAATAATTAAATAACACATTCACAATCACAAATCATCATCTACTATATAATAGATGAATGAGACTCTCCAGAAGATGACACATCAGTTTCTTCTTATTAGTCAATCATAACTTTATTTTTCCACATGTATAAAGTATATAAGCAATTAATTATTATTTTTTAAAACATCAAGTAACATAAATAAAAATTAACATATGTATAAGAGCTATACATAAAAACTATTAAATTTGAATTCAAGTATTTAAAAATTATTGTAAGTAGATGAAATTCAAATTTAATTAAAAAACATACGTATATATAAATATTATATAATACATTATTTTTAATATATCATTCTATTTTTAAGTGATTAATACTTATTTGCAAATAAATTAGGATAATTAAAATTTGGTACAACTGAAAAAAATTATGATATTGAATAAATTAAGAAGTTAACTACAACATATAAATCGTAAGACACAACAAAATATTCAATAAAAAGGCGAAAAGATAAGAAGATGCAGAAAATCTGATTTGACTCTTCAATAAGAAGTCATTGCACCTATAACCGCTTGGTCGCGATCGCTATCTACACGACCACAAAGCCAAAATTTCTAATGATATTGAAGAAATTAAAAAGTTAACTCCAACCTATAATATCGTAAGACAAAACAATATAATCAATAAAAATCGAGAAGATAACAAATTATATAAAAAATTAAGAGAATAAGAAAAAAATAAAGAAAAAAAAAATGGATACAAAAATATACAAAATTTTAAAACATGAAAAAATACATGAATTCAATGAAAGATATACAAAAGAAATCTTCAAAATAATAAATTGAAAAAAAAATAAAAATTATTATAATATTAAGATTTAAACAAATGAAAAGAGTATGAAAATTGAAGAATAAATAAAGATTCGTCAAATCATGTATGAAAGAGATTACACACATCATCAAGAAAAAATAGATAATAATTTAAAAAAAAAAATAATAATAATAAATAAATAGTCAAAATATAAATTTAAAATGTATTATTAAAAATTCAAATTAAAATAAAATCCGCGCATCACGCGGATTCTCTCTTAGTAGAGAAAAAAGAAAAACAAAGGAGTTAATAAACGTGTCCTCTAATTATGATATAGAAGGGAAACAATGTCATGATCGTAAAATAAGAAAAGTTTGTAGGGAGAAGAGCATAAAAATGATCTAAGAATCTGTGTATTATTGTGAATTGACAAGGTTGTGTTTCTAAGGTTTTAAATGCCAAATGTTATAATCAGATTATCACACTGATAAAAACAGAAATAAAAAAGGGGAAAAAATGGCTTAAACTTTAAAGAGAATAAAAACAAACTCTACCCTACATTTGTCTTTACGATGACGTGATATATTTAATAATTTAAGATATGTTTTTGATTTTTAGAGCTATATATGAATAAAGATTATTTGATTATAAAACTTGGTGTATTCCTAAAATTGAATTGAAACTCTAAGGTACTGTAAAATCTTTGAAGAGTTGTAAGCTAAACACGATAGATAATATTTTAGCAAACAATATATAGGTAATGTAACAACAACAAAAACACTACATAACATAAATTTACAAATTTTAAATTACAACTGTTAAAATTGAAAAAACCCGCGTGTATACGCAGGGTATTCATGTAGTCAGAACTAAAAAATCAGTTTTTGAAATGTTGGAAGATATAAAATACCACACCGAGACTATTTAAGGTTGGTTTATTTCACCATTTGAAATTGGTTTATAAAGATTTCAAAAGCCAATTAGCATAAACATCAGATTTTGATGGTTCTTTGACATTTTAAATTTCCTTTCAATATCATTTATTGTCAATTCGTGATAACCTTAACTGATACTCTCTCTGTTTTTAATTAAGTGTCATTTGGAGAAAATGTATCTGGATGTATTAAATTCAAAACACATCCAGATATATCCAATTACATTGCAGATACATTTCTCCAAACGACACTTAAATCAAAACGGAGGGAGTATCATTCATTGCAGTCGTTTAGATCAATTTCTCTTTCTTTCATTCCACGTTTATCTAATTCTATAGCATATGCAATTATTAAAAAAAAAAATTGTTGATCCTTAAAAGCTCTATTTCTTAATCAATGAATCACAATTTTTGCTATAATATTTTTTTTGAATTTTTACCCTTTTAGTTTCTATCGTGTGGATACCATAAATTATGATCAATCGTCTTATGTTAATTTGTAATTTTTTTTTGTTAAAGAAAAGGACAATTCAAAACGTCAAAAAATTTTTGGATGAAATAAATGTTGAGATCATGAGTTTGGTCAATATGTTAATTTATAATTGATAATTTATATCTTGATATGGTTGAATTTTATATTTTAATGAAAATAAATGCACATGTGATATTGATCAAAACTAGTAATTATATGTTGAAATTTGATTTTATATCTTGTTTCTCCGATAGCTCTTCTCATTAATCATTTTTTAGTTTAAGTAGAAACAACGCAAGGTTTCCTGCAAATGCAACGACGGATAAATCCTTTGCATCGACCATCGGAGAATCCTTCGCTTAAACATACATATTTGCAAGTTCTCCACTTCATACACATTCCTCTAAAATTTATGCTTCTTGCTTCACACATTTGTTGTCCTTGAACCATCTTCATACCTAAAAAAAAAAAAAATTGTTATTCAATTATAATTTAATTACCATGACCATAAATATAATAAATAATGACGAAAACTCTCTCATTAAAAAAAAAATTATTTTAATTGCTTACATCACCAACTATTTTATGTAAAATCTAATTAGTTATAAACCAAATTCATGATTTCGTCATAATTACACCATTTGAAAGTTAGCTAATCAAAACTAATAAATAAATTCAATTCTATAGTGATAAATTTGTTATAAATTTCTATTTTAAGTTTAAAGAAAACAATGTGTTTTTCAATATTCTATGAATGATTTTTGTACTGCATAAATCTGTTGCAAAGTAAGAGATTGTGTTGTAGAATAATTATTTCATTAGAATCAAGATTTAAACTAGTTAATATATGCACAAAAGCAATGTATTAAGTTAAACAAGAGAGAACTAAAGCATAAGTGTATAACATAATATTTAGTAGGTTTGGTTATGATTTAATATGGTGGAAAATTAAATTTGCATACCTGGTGCGGCAAAAAGTATGATTAAGAAGAAGAGTGTAGAGATTAATTGCATAACATTCTTCATTTTTTTTTCTGAATAACTAGTTAAACAAAAGAACCAAAATTTGGAGAGAGCAAATAGTGGTATTGATATTAAGTTTAACTTGTAACAACTAGTGTAAGAAAGTTGTATTTTATAGTAAACATACATATAAAACGTAATTGGTAAAATATCAATGTATATCTTTTTTTTTGGGTCAACTATCAATGTATATCTTCTAGGCTATGAATGTGAAAATGAAAAATTATCAAAATATGGGGAATAAAATCAAATATTTAAGAAAATATTTGTAGCATGCATGATTATGTTCTTTTTATATTTGCGAAATTGTGTTCCTTTTATATATTTTGTACTAAGTTGTATTTTAGACTACAAATCAGAGGATATGCAGAACTAAAACATTTAAAAGCACGAAGCAACGTTAAAAAAACATATACTTGTTGGAAACGTTATAATTTTTTATAATAAATACATACATAAACTAATGAAAGATTAATACATACATACATACACATAAACATCACAACATGTTTTAAAAAAAATATTATAAAAACATAAATTCGGTATTAAATTTAAATAAATCAATTGGAAATAAAAATCATATGGTTCAAAGTCAAAAATCTAGATCATCATTGTCATTCTCAATTTTCTTAACTCCATAAAAAACAATTTCAAACTCTTTATCGTAGAGGAAAAGATCATCAAAACCTCTTCAAATTAATCTCATTCAGTTAATCAAATTAATCAGTTCCAACATCTCGAATATGATTCAAACTATCTTTCTAAACAAGACTTTGTAAGTTTGTATAGATAAAGCATGAATATATATATATATATATATGTGTGTGTGTGTGCGCGTGTGTGTGTGTGTGTGCGCACAACTACAAAACTACTAAATTTGAATAATTAGCAGATTTAATAATTCAACTATTTTATTATTATTTTATTAATATTTTATAATAATTAGCAGATAAAAAAACAGTGTGCACAACTACAAAACTACTAAATTTGAACAATTAGCAGATTTAATAATTCAACTATTGATATACAGTAAAACCTCTATAAATTAATAACGTTGGGACCGTGAGGTTTTATAAAAAAATATTAATTTATAGTGATTATTAATTTATAGATATATTATTTGGTTAAAAAACTAATTTTGGGACTGACAAAAAATATTAATTTAGCGAGGTATTAATGAATCGAGTATTAATTTATAGAGGTTCTACTGTATAAGGTTTTGATTTCTAACATGTTGAATAATCTGTTTGTGAATAAGGTTTTAACAAACCAAAAAAAACATTGTCAATTTGAATAATCTTTTGATTTCAAAAAAACTTTTGCAAAAAAGTTTAACAGAAAAAGATTGTCAAAACTTTTGATTTCTAACAAGTTGAATAATCTGTTTGCGAATAAAGTTTTAACAAAAAAACATTGTCAATTTGTTTAATTATACGGAACATATATTGCTTATATAATATTTTGCATCTGTAATTTTATAATGATTTTATATAATTTGATTTGATATCAGTGAATGAGATTAGACCCGAAAAAAAAGGAGGTTTTTTCGTTGCTGTCTGTACATCTTCGGACCGGAACAAGAACATGTAATGGTCATATTAAAAGATTATATTGAGTAATTCTTTTATAAGTATACTAAATCTTTTTGGCATGTAAATAGTGCCTCTTAATACTGGTCAACAAATAAATCAATCATAATATGTACAGAATATCTACATAGAGTACTAATCAATTTTACATCAATATAACGAAACAAACTAAAAGAAACACGAAACAAAAAGAAACAAAAAAATCAAATAATCGGAAAACAAAAATATGTCTTTTAAATAAATCAAATCATTACTCTTTAAGATGGTATTGATGATGTAGCTGTTGTCGTTTTTTTTGACCAAGATGTAGCTGTTGTTGTTGCTGCCTCATCTTGTGAAGAAGGCGAATGAAGAGAAGAAGAAGAAGAAGAAGAAGAAGAGCCATTAGACAAAGGAGACATCTCGCCGCCGGCAGGCATATCCTGAAGTACCGCCAGAATCCGGCGGATGCTGACGGACCTCGCCGGCCTAAAACTGTAAGCCCTTTTCAACGAATTCGATTTAGAGAAAACCCTCGACGATTTCGAGAGGATGAGATACACCAAACCTTGAACGAGAGCAAATAAGACCACCTTCATCAACATCGTTCCCAAGCCTCCTTCCATTTGCTGCAATAGATAGAATACTCGATTTCGAGATGAGATTCAGAAAAATGTTCTTTTTTTCTTCCTTCTTGGGGTTTATTGCTTCAAGATTTGAAGATGAGTATGATGAGATTGGAAATTTTAAGTTCATGCAAAAAGTTGATTGCATTTATAGAGAGAGAGAGCGCCTTGCGTAGTTGACCAAAGGCAGAGACGTGGAAGTAACGGACATAAATATCGTCGTTAGACCTTATCCGGTCAAAGGAAAGGACACGTCATATTTTCTCTAGAAATATATCGATGCTCGAACATAACATGGAAATTCAATATTTTAATAGCTGACATGGAAAATTCAATATTTTTTTGTTTAACATTATAATATGATAAAATTAGGGGAATTGCACTACGTAACAAAACTGTGATCAATCAGCAGAATGATATAATAAAATTTTATAGAAGAAATTGGTATTGACCCAAAAAAATTTGGTTAAAATGGTTTTTTGTTTGTTCCCCAATGGGTACTGTTCTAAATAATTCTTCTAGTTATTGGTTAAACTCGTAATTTATATCTGTTAAATACCAAAGTTATCAATAATTAAATTTATAACTCTATAAACAAGTTACAAAATATAAGATATTTAGTTGATAAAACAAAAATATATATATATAAAAACTTTATTGATCTACAGAACACTTTTCAAAATCTATAATTTTTATTTTTTTTTAGAAACTCTAACAATATTAATAGCGAATGTTAAGGTTTGGAAACCGGAATACTATAAGATATTAAGATCCATCCCATCGGTGATATCAGACTGAGGACACTATACAAACGTATATATATTATTGTTCCAGTATAACCGATCCAAGTCCGGTACGTTGGATTTGAAATCTTTCACGTCAAGCCTGCAGTGTGAGCCTAGGTTGCCCACAACAGATCCTGAACCCGCATGAATCTTAGCCAAAGTTCTCTTTCTTGATCTTGTTATTAGAATAAATTCAATCATTGCTTTTAAATTGTACATGACTTCAAACTCAAAACTAATTAAACGTAATGAGTAAATAATTGGCTTAAATCTTTTAGGAAAGTTTACTCAGATATCATACAAATTAGGTGAAATGACAAGAAATATACAAAAAAATTTTGTATTACTATCACATTTCGCCTATAATTTTTATACCCAGCGTATCCTTGTTACATGTTATAGGAAAAAACGTAATTACAAAGAATGCCATTACTTTTTAATTCCACATCAGAAAAAACGCGCCGCCACGTCAGAAATCGTTGACGTGTATTAATGAACTCAGCCGTAAAGCGCTACAGCGGCAATCACGGCTGAGTTACGGTATGTTGCGGCTGATTTAAGAAAAATGGCTGAGTTATGAGAAAACGGCTGACTTACGAGATAACTCATCCATAAGTTACGGCTGAGTTAACGAAATATGTCTGAGTTATGAGAAAACGGCTGACTTACGAGATAACTCAGCCATACGTTACGGCTGAGTTATAACCCGATGGTTGATTTGTCAAAATTTGTCTGAGTTATTGTCTCGACACGGCTGAATTAATTTTCTCCGGCTGGCTGAGTTATTGCTTCGTTACGGCTGATTTTCGTGTAAGTGTCATAACTCAGCCGTAACGAGCTTGGTTAACGAAAAACTCGGCCTATTACGGCTGATTTAGTAGCGAAAGATTAATTACTACAATAGCATGTTTTGACGGCTGAGTTATCAAACGATACGGCTGAGCTAAAGATTTTCAGTTTAGTTACGGCTGAATTTGGCTGCCTTTTTTTTCGTTTTTTAATTACTGTAATAGTATTCATGTTACGTCTGACTTAAATGTTTGTTTGATGGCTGGTTTAAGACATTTGATTTACGTGATCGCTTGGTGGCTTACTTGCCACTTCATCAATTAAAAAATGACGTCGGATGCATATTTCCATGTCATCATCAACAGAGAAATACGAAACGTCGTCTTCGTCTTCGTCTTCCTCGCCGTGTTCATCGTTTTTATCGCCGTCGATGTCTGTTCTTCACATCAACAGATCTGTTCGTCATCGTCTTCCTCGTTCTTCTTCATTTTCGTTCATCCTTCTCCGATATATGATGGATCTGGTTTCGGTAATTGTGGATTGTTTACGGCTGACTTATGGATTGTTTACGGCTGACTTATGGATTGTTTACGGCTGACTTATGGATTATTTACGGCTGACTTAAGGATTATTTACGGCTGACTTATGGATTGGAAACGAAGAGTCCACTTGAGAAATCGAAGAGTCCCCTCGAGAAAACGAAGAGTCCCCACTTTGTTAATTGTGGATTGTTTACGGCTGACTTATGGATTGTTTACGGCTGACTTAAGGATTGTTTACGGCTGACTTATGGATTGGAAACGTAGAGTCCACTCGAGAAAACGAAGAGTCCTCTCGAGAAAACGAAGAGTCCTCTCGAGAAAACGAAGAGTCCCACTTCGGTAATTGTGGATTGTTTACGGCTGACTTATGGATTGTTTACGGCTGACTTATGGATTGTTTACGGCTGACTTATGGATTGGAAACGAAGAGTCCACTCGAGAAAACGAAGAGTCCCCTCGAGAAAACGAAGAGTCCCTTCGAGAAAACGAAGAGTCCCTTCGAGAAAACGAAGAATCCCCACTCGAGTTCGTGAAAAAGGAGACGAAATGTGACGGATATAAGAGAAGCGGCCGGAAGAGACGATACGACGGCGGAATTAGGGTTCGACTTCGGAATCGCCGAGAGAGAAGTTTTTTTCCGAAACTGTATTTCATGACGTGGATTTAGTTTTTTTTATGTTAATGAGGTGGATTAGAAGTTAATGAGGTGGATTAAACTAATTTTTGGTTATTTATTTTTAAATTAAAATAATTACAAATCAATGAAGGGTGTTAATTGTAATTACACAAGGGCACAAAATATCTGAGTAATTTTTTTAAAATGTATAATATTTTAGTAATAAACCAACTTTCGTGTAATATCTGAGTAATTCTTTCAATCTTTTATAGAGATTATATATATGGCTCATATCCCAAAATTCAATAATATCTACCTAATCCCATCAATTATTGCATATCTTATAAAATTCTTTCAATATTATTAGAGAGTTTATTTTATCTTCTTCCAAATATATCAAATATTTAGAGTATCTTGTAAAAAACTAAAAATCGATCAATCTTGAAGGCCATCTGAAAGCGCTTAATGGTATCATCTGTGATATCAATCATCTATCCTACCGTTTTTGAAATTTATTTCAATTATATATCAAGAGAAGAGCTATTTGGCAAAGAGATCTTTTCTCTTATTTTTTCAGAATCCCGTTTAGATTTTTAATGAAAATCGAATTTGCACCCAAAAAAACAAAAAAATGTTGTTTTCGACACCAAAAGAGCTAGTCTAAGTTCGTGAACAGTTCACTGCGACAAGAGATTCATTCAACATATGAGAAATAATTTTATACCATGGGACAAGAGATTTACAAATATATATTACATAAAAGTACTGGTAAAAAAAAATTCATTCAACATACATCATGAATGCATTATGTATGACTCAAGGAGAATGTCAAGAAGATAGAAGAGTGCGCAAATGTTTATTTTTCTGTCGCTTAAGACAATTAGACATCAAATCAAAAGACTTATTGGAATGCTTGGATAACCTCAGGAAATCTCATTATAGCCTGATTTTATCTATCAGGATCAAATATCAACGGGAAGAATGTTTTAAGGCGCATTAATTTGGCTTTTTTCTTCTTCGACCTTGGCGTGGGCTTCCAAAATCTGTCAGCAAAAAAAAAAAAAATTAAGAGGATGAACAGAAACAAGTGAGCCAATGATTTGGTAAAATAGTTAATGATAATATCAAGATGTTTCCTCCATAAAAGCAAGCATGGCTAAAGACCTGCATGAGAACAGAAGTAAGAGATTTACTAAATACTACAAGAGATATGATCTACTATCAGATTCACCTCATGATCAGCCACTTCCCCATCTTCTGTCTGATTAGCAGACTTCAGGACTTCAAAGAGAATAGCCTCAGTTTGATATGCCTTTGAAAGTTGAGTACTACAAGTAAAAAAAAAACAAAAAATTTATGTAAGAGAAACACATAAGATACGATTGCAACAGAGATAAAACACTGATGATCCGAATAAACAGTTCCATTATACACAAACCGGTCAGCTTTGTCAGCAGCGTTGATCAAAGGTTGGATGTATTTCTTGTAGTAGTGTTGATAGAAACTTTGCATTTCGTATGCATCACTCTTCTGCGTCCCTGCAGGAGTTTTTTCATTCTCCTGCACAAGTTTAACAAATAAGCTAAAACTGACACATAATCCCCATGCAGAAAGGATTTAATAGGCAAAAAGACAAGATCATGAAAATGAAACTCAAAGCAGCGTAAATTAATGAAGTGATGATATTCACCCGTTCTAAGCTTTGAAGAAGCGCACTCTTAAACTGGCGAACACCACGTCCGCTCGACGTAGGATCAACCTTGTGTGTCCTCTCAAACGCATAAAACCGACCTAGAGAAGCATCCAAAAGATTTTTGTTTTCAAGATCATTTGAGATGATCACATCATGCATGAGGAGATTTTTACATTATAAACCAACTCACATAAGTAAGCAACACGAGGGTTAATAGCTTCTACATCATTGGCTACACGAAGGATCGGAGCAATCTCCACAATAGACGATGGCACCACATTACTTTCATCCCGCATATACAATCCGAGATCAGTTTGCGACATCTTCAAAATCCTCCCACAAACAAACTAAAAAGTAAACAAATATGATGAAGTATTGTATTTGTCAAATCGAAAGAGCTATTAAGAACAAACTTTGAGAGCTATATGAACTGAAAGACAGCAAATCATAAGCTCTTGAAATGGAAAGGACAGAGAGTGCAATCAAATAGCGATCCGAACAAAAAAACTTGAATTCCTTCATTCCGAAGCAAGATGAGATTCACTCCAATTAATAAAGTCGATATTGAAAAAGGACCATACATGCCAAAAGTTGCTTTTTCAGTTTAAAGAAAAAGGATCCGAACAGACGAAAATAAAGTAGCATAAGACGTGTAAAGTACAAACTTTATTACGAAACCTAATCACCCAAAACCTTCATTCACAAGTCACAACCAGCTTCAACAACCCATAGCGATACACAAGAAAATCCTGATTTAGTCGTAAATAGATTTAACCTTTGAATCAGATTCGGATTAGTCACACATGGAAAAGAAGAAAAAGCAAACCCATATGCCTCGGAATTCAAGAATTACGAAAAAAGGAAACCAGAGATGAATGATCACCTGAACGAGAGAAGGACAAAAGAAGCTAGCGGATGGTCAAAAACAGGCAAGAAACTGCGATGGAAGAAGAGCAGAACAACGAGAAGGGGAGAGAAGAAATTGCATATAAAGATGAGAACTAGACAGACAGGCGCCAATGTTTTTTATTCTTTTTAATGTTTTGGTGCAGCATTTTTATTTCAACCATTCAAGAATGTCAACGACATCACCTCCATAATTCCAATGTTTTTATGCTATTATTCTTTAGAAGATGCTCGGTCGTAATCTTATGTACTTATGCTCATCAAACTTAATTTTGAGAATGACAAACTTTTCTTATTATACATGAAAAATGAGAATTTTTGAGAATTGAGCATGATATATGAAATACTCTAATTTTTCTTATTACATATAAACCATAAATTGATGTTGGATACGAATGCAAAAAAAAAAAAAAACATGTAAGATATTTCATAATTTGAAAAAAAAATATTTTAGTACATGAAAAAAAACTTAGAAACCCGATTTAATTATATATGTAGTTAGTATAAGTTTTTTTTCAAACTAAAATTTATTGCATCCAGTCGTATTTTTTTCAGGTTTTAAAAAGAAATGATAGTCAACTACAATACCACAGTATGATTACACATGCCAACTATTTGATCATTTTTAAAATATATGTGAAGTTCTGGACTGAAACATGTACATTTCTATAAATCTACATTGAACTCGCGAACATAGCATAAATCATCCTTTAAAAAAAAAAAATTTAACTCATGGCACAAAAAAAAAAACTAATTACTTCCAGTAATCACTACACCACCACACTTTAGATAAAAATTCAACCATTGGTAACAAGATTAGAGTATCTTGCGACGATCGGTCAATGTTATTATTATTAAAGAGAGTTTATCATTCATCAACCAAAGTAAAATGGCAAAAAGTTCTTCATCTTCTTAGCGCGGTTTCAGACACCAGAAGAGCTAGTCTAAGTTCGTGAACAAAGGGTGCCATCGGGAAAATATGTGGGGCTGGGATGAAGATTGTCGATAAATTAAACTCAACGTTAGAATAATTGATAGACATTCAAAAAGAATATGTTTATCGATTCGGATGGATTGCCACATTAGTGATAAGCATTTTCACTACTGATTCTTTTGTACATTAGTCTTTAGTTTGTTGCCGCACTTTTCGACAATGCCTGCCATATAAAAAGGTGTAATTTTCCTTGTGGTTTCGAGTTTGCAAGAGAATGCTTGGAGTTTCTAATTGTATTCGAAAATTGCTTTTTTTTTTAAATTAGATATTATAAAACGAAATATTAGTTATTTTTATTTGTTAAAGAAATTATAGGTTATAAGTTACTTGCATATTCCATATACCACTAGTATTAAATAAATTATAATACTGAAAATTAATTATAACTTCATAGCCAGGGAAAAAATTCAATGACATAATATTTTGTATAATTCACTTCCGAATTTATTTGGTGCAGATCTTTCTCGTCATAATACAGTATAAGAGAAATTATTCTATATAGTATATATATACCATGAGACGAAAGATTAAAAGATTACATAAAATGGTATAACTGGTAAATTCAAAATAAAAAGAAAACTCAATCAGCATACATCAAGAATCCATTATACTAGACCCAAACAGAAAGTCAAGAAAGTAGAATGAACCAAAAAAACGATGACGTTTTTCATCGAACAGGAAACCAACGTTCTTGAAGCTGAGATTGATAAGAAACCATGAAGAAAAGAAAGACGAGCATGAAGGCCACTCCCCATGGCGTTCCTCCAGCTCTATACAAAGACTCTCTCTCGTTCAGAGGGATCAATGACGTCATCATCCCTCCTCCTCCATCATTGGATAGAAAATGGACGGCCAAGAGCAAAAGCAGAGGGGAAGCCATGAGAGCAAGCTTGAGCTGGTCCGTAAAACCTTCTATTACTGGTTCGTAGCTCGCGTACCATGAGATCGTTACGAACATTAAGAGGATGAAGACGAAGACGCAGAGATGTAGTGGTACTGGAGGGCTTCCTTCGTGATCTCTTCCCATGGCTTATCTCTTTCTTTAGATTCTTGAGTGCCGTTTAATTTTATTTTTTCTTGTTTGCGGAGATTTTGAGGTTTTTTTTAAGAGTTTGATGTTTGAGTTTTGAGGTTTTTGATGAAGAAGTTGAAGGATGAGGTTGGTTTTATAAAGGGTAATGAATTAATACATAATGTTTGCTTATAGGATCCTACAAGGATGCAAATTAAATATACCTCTGTATTTAATTTTATACAGTATACCCATCTTCCATATTTCGTACTAATCAAACTGAAGTAACCGAGAGCAAATGAATTAACCGACATTTTCATATCAACAATTTAATTATTTAATATTTTCACTCCTGATAATTTTTTTTTGATATTTAATTATTTGTGTATAATAATAATAATAACTCTAATAATAATGGTGCCGAAAAATAAAGTAGATGAAAAAGGAACTGACTTGGCACTTTAATTAAAGATTCTTGCTTTTTGACGGTGCCATGAAGGTTACTTAACAAGGTCGGTGAGGCTATGCATCTCCAGTTTTATTGGTAAAAAAGCTACCCAATGAAAACGTGCCACGTACCGCCGACCCCTTTCCTTGCGTCTGAGGTCACCTGATACCTTTTTTTTTTTTTATATACATAGAATAATTGCACTCAATATAAAGTATTTCAGTACGTAAGTAATACCATAGAACTTGATATATTTGAAGAGATATTGATTTGGACTATAGTATTTCATCACAATAATATTTTATTAACTTTATTTTTCTTCTATTATTATATGTTATCGTCTCAAGAAATGATGCATTACTAATTTGGAGGCTAGCTATAAAATCACCACGCCTCCGTACATATAATATATATTTAAATTAGATGATCATAAACAATTGTTGATTAAATTAAAAAGAAACTGCAGAAAAAAACCAGAAATTGTATTGTATGATAATTAAAAATCATTTATAATTTTTTTTTAATTTTAAATATATTATTTTGAATTTTCAGGGAAAAGATAAAGAACAAAAAAAGGATTGGTCGCAGTCAGACAGCGTCAGTTAAATTGTCCATCTAAAGTGTCACTCATTCAACTACCGAGAGGTCCGAGACTATTCGAGGGACCCGATCTAATATCTATGCGAAAAAATAAAATTAATATCCATTGAATTTGTTATTTTTGTGACAGATCGATGGTTGGAATCTTGATATATTATTTTCAGCCACGGACAATCAAGCTTTTTTTTAGTCAAAATCACTAAAAAACGAACAATTTTTTTAATTCGTTCAAGTCCGTGGGAGTTGGTGAAAACGAATAATATAAAACACATTAATTTTTATATATATATAATTCATTCGCAATATTTTTTCTGTCAGGATTTTTTAACAAAAAATATATAATTTAATGTCAGGGTTTGTAGATCTATCCAGTCATACCGATTCAGAATTAAAGATGGTGATATTTTTGGGAAATCCAGTGAACTTTGACAATGTGATTGCTTGTTTGATTCTTCATGTTAATTTGTTTTTATTTCTAAAATATTTTAGAATTTTAAAGCTACCAAAATACTTAAAAGTCATACTCATAAACCTTATAGTGTTCACCTACAGCCATAAGCAGTCAGGAAAGATCGACTATATATAGCACCCTAAGATCTCAAAAATTAGTCAGACAAATAGAAAACCAATAGCATTAAAATTTAGCAAGAGCTCAAAACACACAACAAAACTAGACTAATGTAATGATATTCTTAGCAAACAAAAAAAAACAATTCAAAACCAAGTGGTGCATGTATATAGTGCTAATTACATTCTCAAAAGTCAAAAACAATATGCCAACAACACACGTACGCGAAACATATCTAATAACTAAATATACGTATATGTGATCACGTAAATGAACGTACGTATATACAATCGACATCAAGTTTTAAACCGTACTATCGATGTTTTGCGGTCACGTTTGGCCTTTATCAAACCGCTCAAGACCTTAACATATCGACCCATCATACCTTTGAATTTCACACCATTTTCACCACCGTGCTTCTCTTTCTTCACCACTAATTGCATCGTCTGCTTGATCCCCTCGTCATCCCCGAAATGTTGACCTAGAGAGCTCTTGTTGTTAACATTAGCTTCTTCATTAGATTCTTGCTCGCATCTCATCAGAATGTTCAAACTCTTACGATCAATCTCTCGGTCTTCGTCTTGTTCTTGTTCTTTCTCTGGTTGTAAGGTTTGCGTGGATAGGTCATGGTGTTGCATCTCGTTGATGAGACTTGACCATGGTTTTCGGGTTCTTCTCGACATGCTTAGGTCGAACCGTGTCTTGGTGGGGTTTATTACCTCACTTCCCATGTTTGATCATACAGAGAGAATAAGTTTTTTTTTTTTTCACGAGGAGACAACTATATATGAAGGGATTAGCTAGAAAGAGTAGTTGTTGGTCCGTTTCTTTTTCCTTTTTTGAAAATTAAAATTGTTGGTCCATTTCCCTTTGATTTGTACCCTAAGACAGTGAGTTTTGGGGTTAGTTTGCTTTATTAATAAACAAAGAAATGATTACAATTTTGACACATATATTTAGTCTGTAATCTAGCTACATCATCATGTTTTGGATTAGTTACCCTACTAATAAATAAATAAATACAAGATGGATATACCCATACTGTAGAATTTGTTTTTTCTGTTTTAAAGCAAACTGTAGAATTTGTTTGAAAGTAACGCACAAGTATATATAATTCATGTGTTACGAGTATATATAGGATGAGAAGAGACTCACTCGTAAGATTGACCGAAGCATCATCCTAGTATATGTGATCGTTATCTCTGGTCCGAAAGTTTTACAACAAGAAAATGATGAAAATGAGTGGTTAAAGAGAGATAGATCAATAGAAAAGGTAGAACTAAAGCAACTTCACAAACTTTTAAGAAGTTTGGTTCGACAGGAGACCCAATGAACAAGTTGGAGTGTCAACACAACACAAGCGAATCATTGATCGGACACTTCAATTGTGTCCGCTATTCCAAGCATCTCCATGAGTTTGACATGTTATCAAGAGTTTTCTTTTGTGTTTTAATTAATTTTTTTTATTCCACGGTAAATCTTATTCAATTTACTTCTTCACTACAAATGGGAATGTTAATTAGGGTCGGAAACCTAGGAAGTGCACATAAAGTAACAATCTTTTAGACAGAAAATAGATTTTCAAAGATTAATCTAATGCAGACTACGATTTTAAACATTAAATCAATGTAGCTGACGGTCAAGCGGATTAATTAATCCACGGATATAATAGTACTTTGAAAGTTACCAATGCTTGAATGATAGGTATCATTTTTCAGATTTTTGACGTTTTGAAAACATCATTCTTCTATTTTTTATTATTCATAATATTTATTATTCATAATATTTATCAAATATTCACGTTTTTGAAAAGTAATTATGCTATATATAACTAACGTTTAAAAATATAAATAGAAAAACATGATTAATATACTAAAACTAGTTTTTCAGCGTTAAATAATTATTATATGAAAATTTTATTAAGTTCAGTTTATTATTCAGTTATTTTGTTATTGTGATATTTATCTGATATATAGCAAGTTAAACCCATAGACTAGAAAAATTGGTTTACTTATGTAGTTGGACTGGCCAAGAACTAGAATTCACAAAACTGCCTATTTTAACAACCCTCTGCTATATTTTATCACATATACACTATAACAACCCTACACTATATATAGATAAAATTGACAGGCTTAACCACAATACTGATGGAACAGTATACCAAAACCCAATCAAAATAATTTGGTAGGCTTCATAGCGGATTAACGCTAGTCCTTTGTTACCCCTGCAAAAACTAGTTATCACTTAACTAATTACTATGCATTTAGGACTACGAGTTCAATCTAAATATCCAATCAAACAATGTGCATTTAGGATTTTTCACAAGAAACAAAAATAATAAAAAGGAAAATACAAAAGTCCTCGTGCTTTACTTTACACCTGCAACCAACAAAAGCTTCCTGCAACCTTCCAAATCTCGAAGACAGAGATAGCTTTTTAGCATTCTGACAAAACTGTCTTCTTTTTCCCGCCATACTAAACGACGAACTCTCTACATTCCCCGAGACATCTCCCTATCTCTTCTTCCCTCCTCCCGAAAGATGCTGCTTTTCCCCGTCGACTCACAATGGCTTGCCTTACTCCCGGTGTTCTCTCCGACCTTCTCGAAATCGCCGCCGGAAAGACGGTTTCTTCCCCTCCGCTGCTGTCGTCGCACCGCTCCCCACTCCTCCAGGTGATCGAGATCGTTCCCTGTCTCTCCGACGACCAATGGCGTACCGAACGATTCTTCGTCAAAGTCTCTGACTCTCTCCACGCAGCCTACGTCTCCGTTTCCGCCGGTGATGACGCCGATCTGATCCGCTCCGACGAAATCCAGCTAGGTCAGTTTGTTTACATCCGCGGCGGTTTACACGTCGAGAAAGGATGTCCTGTTCCTGTGATCCGTGGATTGAAGCCAGTCGCGAAGCGGCGTGTGTGCGTCGGAAACCCTAGCGACCTCGTCTCTAGCGATTTGCTGCTTAATTTTACTCAGGTCTCTGTTTCGCCGATTGCGAATACGACGATGACGGCGAAGAAGAAGAAGAATCTAGGTGAGACGAGGAGATTGAGCTTGGATTCCGCGAGGAGGAGTTGTTGGGATCACACTCCTCTGGTGACTCGCCGCCGTGACGCCGCATTGCTTCTTTCTTCCCCACGTCTCAAACCCAAATTGGTAACAATCTTTCATCGTCTTCCTCTGTTCTGTGAATCGAACTTTTTGTTTATCCCATTTTGTTGCATAATGGATTTGTTAGTGGCGTATGGTTTCTTCTTCTTTATGTTGTTGCTACGAGTTGATACAAGTGAGTGAAACATCCAACCATACTAGTCTCAAAAGATTTTAAAACTTAAAAAGTTGCTTCTTGTAGATAGGTTTCTTGATTGGCTTCAAAGTTCACAATCTTTCTTGATTCCACAGATTTCGATGTTTTTTTTGCAGGTTTTGACCGATAAGAATGTGCCAAAGAATGAGTCCCCATTAAGAAACCGAAATGTGGCTAAGCCTGCATCGCCTATATCCATTGCTAAATCTCCAAAATATGGTATCAAGTCGTTGTCAAAGGCAGTGTCTCCTCCGGTTACGCTTTTTAAGTTGCCTTTGAGTCACAGGTCTTGGTCTGATCAGAGAATCTCATGGACTGGACTCCCAAAATCCATTCAATTGCTCGGAAAGGTACCGGTACTTGGATCAATCTTCAAGTTCTAGCGACTCTTGGGAATTGAATACTCATGTGTTTCAACCTCTCTCTCCCTTTCAGGAAGTTTCATCACATAGGCAAGTAGCAGTTTCGGCCGCGGTTAACGCACTAGAGGAAGCATCTGCCATGGAGTCTGTTCTACTCAGTTTGCAGTATGTTTTCTCTAACACTAAACCGGCCTCTGTTAGTTTGATTACGCAAGTCTGCATCTATGTGACTTTGTTCTTTCACAGGTCCTTTGTCGAACTGTGCGATTCTTCTAAAAAATTATATGCAGGACAAGTTGTGCGCCAGTTCTTGGACATGTACCACAGTTTACAGAATACAGGCAAATCAGTCCATCTGTTGCTTACTCACAATCGAAACAACGGCTCGTGTAGATCAGCAGCTCATAAAAATGCATCGTCTTGGGTTCAAGATGCGGTGGTGACCGGTTTTTCCCAATTCAACTTATTCAAAGAGCCTGGAAAGCCAGAGGATGATGCTGCTCACCAAGACCATCATCACTACATTGTTCTACAAAAATCCTCCGAGAAACTGAATCCCAAGGAGGCGACAACAAGTCCAAGAAACCACCAAGCTTACAAGGGTGTGAGACCGAATTCAACGAAACATCGTTCTGTTTCAGACAGAGGTAACTTAGAGGATAAAAACAGGTTGAAAGAGTCAGCGAGTCTAGCGGACGAGCTACTCGGAGTTTCCCGCCAATGGTTCTTGAGATACTTGGAGAACTCACTAAAGAAAGGGTCTTTCTCGGTGAAGAAGGAAGAATTACATGGAAAAGAGTCTCTTCTTGTCCACCTTAAAGCGGTAAGCCGCTGGCTCGATGATCTGATCTCAAACAGAGCGGAAACCAACGAGAAAATCGAGGAATTAAGAAAGAAGCTGCAACGGTTTCTACTTGAACATATCGAATCTGCCATCCGAGAAACTCGGCAACGTAATCCATCTGAATCTTAATTCAGTGATTAATTTTACAAACGAAACAATTTGATGAGAAAGATTTGTATACAGTATGGAATAAAAGAAAAACTCTTTGTCATTTGCGCATTCCCATTTGATACTGTTTCTCTTCATCATCCTCTTCCTCCGCATGAGAATTCATAAAAGGCTTAGCTTCATGAGCGGTCTTGGCTCCACCTTCAACATGTTCTTGATTGTTTTCTGCGGTTTGTCTATTGGCGGCTGAGTATTGCTGGATCACAAGAACCGAAGCTTGCATTGTGAAGTTGGATGAAGCTAACGTATCGCCTATAGTCCCTAAATCCGGACTACTACTCCAATCTGTCAAACCCGCGGTCGCTGGTGATTCTACTTTGTACCTTCTTCCCACAATGTAAAGATCGTAAGAATGGTTATCTTCCATTTCTCTAATCGCTGCGATCGTCTCTTGACCATCGTTGACCACTTTCTCTATATAAGTCACCGACGAATCATCCATTGTCTTGAAGTTAAACTCGTAGATGTACTCGTCGTCGAATTGTGTCTCCTTCTCGTACTCATCCGCGGATTTTTTGGCCGAGTCTAGAGCTTCCCGGCCCGGGACAAACCTCACAACCGTGAGTTTTATCATTTCTTGTCCCGCCATCCTCCAAGCATAAGCCAAAGCCTCTCTATCGTCCCGGCCTCCAACGAATATCATTGCGATTTCTTTCTTGGTGGTTTCGCCTTGGAACGAAGTGGATTCAGACCGGACAATCGTCATGCCACGGTCTACCAAGATCCCGACGGAACATGGCGCGTGGCTCAAAACGTTTCGGTTGATCTCCGCGTGCGCATCGTTCCCTTCGCCTAACCGACCGTCCGACGCCAAATTCATGTGGTAAGGCAGTAAAATGAAGCTGACTCGTTTATCCCCGGCCAACGTACCAATATCTTCGTGCATCGTCGCGTAAGGTGACACCACGGTGATGGTCTGAATCATCATCGCGTCGTTGTTCACTTCCATACCTTCGAACATCTCAGCGATCTGTTCGGACTCCGCTCTGACTCGGTCCGAAAAGTTAGCTTTGGGTTTGTTCTCGTCGTTCATTATGAGCAACGAAGCCGTGGTGCGGCCGGTTAGCTCGACAAGGTGGATTGCAAAGACGTTGAGAGGAGATTGCTTGGTCGGGTGAGAGACTTGTAATAGATTGGTTATGCCGGAGACGTTAGCGAGGACATGGACGCAGGTTAATACACGAAACTCTACTTCTCCCTTGAGTTTTTGAACGGTTCGGTATTTATAGGAAACCAATTTCTTCTTTGGTTTGTAAGCAAAGGCTAAAAGTGGCTGCACCACTATTGACATCACTAGGAACACCATCGTCATATGAGTGTACATTATTACGTCCAATGCCTGCGAGACCAAACAAGAAAAATAATACTTTCACCATTATGTAAGTAAATTCAAATGATGGCAATTAACATAAAAACTAAGTAATTAATAACTTGTCATGATATATACACCTTTGTGTCGCGTCCTGCATTGAGTGTGACTAATGCCATAGTTCCTTTGGTGTTCATAAGCGCACCAATAGCGAAACCATCACGCAAAGGCATACGCAAGAAGATGGAGCAAACAACAGTGGACAAAATCTTCACCATAAAAGACGAAGAAATCACAAACGCCAAGACTCCAACGCTCGTGAACTCGAACAAGTACTGAAGATCGAGTCTGTAACCGCAGATGATGTAGAAAAGAGGCATCAATATTCACGAGAGGAAATCGTGGAGCTTCTCTTCGATCATTTTTCGATTGATGTGGTCGTGAGGGATAGAGAGACCAAACAAGAAAGCTCCGGTGATTGAATGCACCCCTAATGCGTCGGTGATTAGGGCGCAGAGAGCGACTCCGGCGAGAGTGAACCAGACGTGAGTCTCTCCGACGTTGCCTCCTTTGACGGTGTTGGCGAAGGCCCAAGCGATTCCAGGACGGATCACGTAGATGCAGAAAAAGACGAACGCGATGGTTGATACTATTGCGTATGGCATCATTTCGTTCCACACACCTATATTTTTCCATGTTTAAATTCCTTAGTACTAATGTCATAACATATTAACATGTGTGAGATGGAGACGACCAATTACTGAATTTAGACGTTTACAGGTTTTTTATTTATATTTTTCTTAGCAACTTTTAGTTTTTTTTAAAAAAAGGGAAAATATAAAATAAAGGTTATCGTGATTTTTATTTGCAAAATTTTATATTCAAAAATAGCAAGTGTAAATAAGTTTACCGCTACATTTAGTCGTTTTAGAAAATTTTGTCGTGTTTGTAACTTATTGGTTTGTAAATAATACATTGTTATTTATACTAGTTGGTTTCAGCTACAATTTATCAACTAAAAATTGTAAGGATCATATTACGTACCTTGTTTGTTCACACTTGCGATGCCGATAACGAGCAAAACCCAAGTGCACAAATCCGTAACAACGGCTGCACACATCGCTGTGCGTCCCATATCCGTACGCAAGAGCTTGAGATCCGCAAGAATCTTGGCAAGGTCAGGGAAATTCGTACAGCCAAACGCAATCGACCAGAAGATGCAACCTCCGAAGATCTTGTCGTTGTCTCCGTTACCGGGAAGGTAATAGAAGCCAGCACCGGCCGATAAAGCCACAAGGAGGCCAACGATGGCTATCACCACTGGTTTGGCTTCTTTGATTCTTATCATCCTCAAGTCCATACCGAGACCGAGGAGGAAAATGTTGTAGACGAGAGCTAAGTTTGCGAATGTCTCGAGGACCATTGTGAGTCTATAAGGGAACAAATGTTCGAGGACAAACTCGTTTCTGCCGAGCACTGTCGGGCTGAACAATAATCCGCACTGCAAAGATATAACAGCAAGAAACACAACAAAATAATCGTTACACAAATTTATACGAACAAGAAAAATCAAGATTGATTAAAAAAAATGTTTTGATTTAAATTATTTTTGAGAAATTGATCAAACTCACAAGGATTTGAGCTACGAAAGGAGGAAGACGTAGCGGCCGAATCAGATAGTAGATTACGCGGTAGGTGAAATTGGCGACAAAAAGTTGCGTTACAAAGAAAGGAAGTACGACTATAAGCGAGCTTCCGCTCTCCCATCCTTTATAATCTCCGATTATTTCCTCAACCGTTTGGTTATAACATATTACATTACCGTACCGGGACGGACTGATATCATAGGACAACGTGCCTTTGGGGTCGGCCATTTTTTGGGATTCTAGAGGTTTTGGCCGGCCTCTCGCTCCCTCTTTTCACAAAATGTTTATATGTTCATCATGTGTTTGCTTTTTTCTTGCATTATTAATAGGTGAGAGCTACAACCTGCTTTTTTTTTCCTTCTTTTTTCTTGTAATTTGCTAATTATAGATTTTTGTTTTTTTTGTATGCTTTGATGTCAAAGAGAAGACGAGAACTACTAGTCATTTTAACTGTTTTTGTTCTCTCTTTTGAGACTGCTGAAATTAGTCAAATTCTGTTTGTTTTCCAGTTTGGCTTTTTGTTTTCAAATGAGATAATTAGATGAATCTCGATCAGAGGTTTTGATAGTATGTTATTTAGTTGATATAAGATGTTTTGTGGGATTTTGTTAATTTAATTAATGAAAAAGGGTAAAACACAGGGTTGCACATGTAATCATGATGTTCTTGGATCGAGAAATTAGGAAAAATTTGACGGATAATGATGAAAGTCTGAATATTCAAACTACATATAATAAAAACTTTCGACCATAAATATAAAGAAAAACAAAAAAGGCAAAGTCTAGTTGGAAAAGTTAAACCAAATAGCCCAGCTTCCGACACCGGCCTCAGCCGCAACCGGAGATTCTCCACCGGCCATTGCCTTCACGCACACAAAAATAAAGTAATATAAAATAAAAAACATGAAAGTTTGGAAAAAATCTGTAACTTTCAATAAGATTTGACAAGTTTACACTTTTAAGGTGGTGACTTCAAGTTTAAGCAGCATGACAACAAGTCCCTTGAGCCCCTTTGGCTCTGCAAGAAGAGATGGAACCAAACGTAAAGGGCATTATTGTCTTTTTAAAGAAAAAGAGGAAAGACATTCACTTTCACAGCTAAACAGTCCCTGGCCATGGCCGATCATCAAGAGAAAAGTTGGTGCAGTTGCAATATCAAAATGTAAAGCAGACAACTTTATTGTTCTCACATTTAATTTAACCTACGAGGACCCCATTCATTAAGCTTTGAAAAGGAGAAAAATATAAGGAACGACCTTACACCAAACAGTTTCTGATCCAATGCTCAAGCATCTGTAGTTTTCAAGAAATTGACCCGAGAGAGAATATCTGAAAGAAGTTGATTTGCTGCAATTGCTGCATTTTAAGCTCTGAAAAAACAGTTACGAAACTTGGTGGAACCGAGAGTTGAGATAAAAGGGCATTTTCTTAGCTAAGAATCTCCTGCATTTTCTTGGATTCAGAGTCACCTTTTTTTCTTTTTATGATTCATCTCTCTCTCTCTCTCTCTCTCTCTCCCCCTCAAAGAGCTCAATTTTCTCTTTTTCTATTACCTTCTTTTTTGATCTCTCTGCAGTTCTTCAACTGCCGAGCTTAAGAGCTTGGAGAAGCTTCAGTTATGGTAAGCCTTCCCATTAACCTTCTGTTGCACATACTATCTTTTCTCTACTGAATGTGACTACTGAAAAGCCTGGCTTTGATGAACAATGTCAGGGGACTCCTGTAAATATCACACTCGGGTCACATGTCTGGGTCGAGGATCCAGAACTCGCATGGATTAATGGAGAAGTGACAGAAATCAAAGGCACCAATGCCACAATCCTCGCTGCAAATGGGAAAACAGTGAGAAGCTACTCTTCATTTATTATAAAAACCAGTCAAAACTAAAAAAGATTTTGATCTTTTTGCTATGGACTTCTGCTTGAAAAAATTAAAGTAAAGATTTGATATTTCACAGATCGTTGCTAGCGTTTCTAGCATCTATCCAAAGGATACAGAGGCGCCTCCTGCAGGAGTTGACGACATGACTAAACTGGCTTACCTCCATGAGCCAGGGGTCCTCCACAATCTCGATTGCCGGTTTGCTTTAAACGAGATTTATGTCAGTGATTAAGACAATGGTATCTTAAACATTCCATTAACCAAACTTTTGAGATGATCTAATTGCAAGTTCTTGGATTGTGCAGACTTACACCGGAAACATCTTGATCGCGGTGAATCCGTTCCAAAGACTTCCGCATTTGTATAGCGTCCATATGATGGAGCAATATAAAGGAGCTGCGTTTGGAGAGCTAAGCCCGCATCTGTTTGCTGTTGCAGACACCAGTTACAGGTAAAANCTCAAGGGCATGTCTAATATGAATACTTAAAGCAACTCATTCACTAACATTTCAGTCTAAACTTGCATTCTGATTACTCATTTTCAGATAGGGAAAACAAAGATATTTCTTAGGGCCGGACAGATGGCTGAACTAGATGCACGAAGAACCGAGGTTTTGTCTAGTGCCGTTAGACACATTCAGAGGCAGATCAGGACTTATTTGACAAGAAAGGAGTTCCTTGGGCAGAAGAAGGCTACAATTTATATGCAAAAACTTTGGAGAGGTTTTATTCTTTTACCTTTGTCTTAATAGTCCTTTATACTAAGAACGGGTAGAATATGAGCATTCTTATCTGATATATTATGTCACAAGCTGATCCAAATATCAGACAGGACGCAACGTTCTTCACACTAACTGTGTGTCACGTGTATTGCTTATATAGCACAACTTGCACGCAAGTTATATCAAAACATGCGAAGGGAAGCTGCTTCAATTTGTATCCAAAAGAACATTCGTGCTCATAGGGCAAGGAATTGCTTCACTAACCTCAAGGCATCAGCAACAGTTATTCAATCTGGTTTACGGGCAATGGCTGCTCGAAACAAACATAGACACAGAAGAAGAACAAAGGCAGCAATTATAATTCAGGTACTAGATTTTGACTACTTTTATCGCAAATCTTATTGTAACAAAAATATCAGAAGTTTCTGGACTTGCCTTCTATAATAATCTCAGACTAGTTTTTACTCTCGAGGATAAATTAGAAATAGTCAAAAATAGTCTTACAGGATTTCCAAATTTGGATTATTCTTCACCCAAAAGAGATCAAGATTTTATTTAAGTAAACTCATGCATGTGCTCCAAGATGCTTTGACGGTTTCAGACATCAAACAACGAGGTTATTCTTATTTGTCTGAGGATCATATAATAAGCAAGGGGCAAAGTTGGGTCAAGATGATTTTGATATACTTTTATGAATATTCTTACTGATATATATTTTCTAACAGAGGGAATGGAGAAGATGCCAAGCTCATGAAGCTTATAACCAGTACAGAAAAGCAACATTAGCACTACAATGTCTGTGGAGAGCTAAAGTAGCTCGAAAAGAACTCAAAAAGCTCAAAATGGTAAGTTTCATTGATAAGAGGGTACTTTGAGTGATTCTCATCTCATAAGAATCAACCTAATCTGTCTACGAGGCAGGGCAATGCTTTAGTCTAAGTTACTAAAAAAATTCTAACAACAAAAATCTTCCAAACAAAGGCTGCAAGAGAAACCGGGGCACTCAAAGAAGCCAAGGACAAGTTAGAGAAGCGTGTGGAAGAGCTAACCTGGCGTCTCGAATTAGAGAAGCATCAAAAGGTGATTGTCAATGAAATTAAAAGCTAGAGTTCTTTGTTCTGCTACCTTTGAATGAAAGTATGCTAGAGTTAAAAGTACATAGTGGTTTGATTCCAAAAATATTTCATTAGGTTGATCTCGAAGAAGCCAAAGCACAAGAAATCGCAAACCTACAAAATACTTTAACTGAATTGCAAGAGAAGCTAGATGAAGCCCACGCTGCAATCACACGAGAGAAAGAAGCAGCAAAATTAGCCATTGAACAAGCTCCACCAGTCATCAAAGAGGTTCCAGTTGTAGACAACACTCAACTGGAGTTACTGAGCACTCAAAACAAGGAGCTGGAGGTAACTTTGAGCTACAATTTCAGCTAACTAGAAGATTTTTCCTGATAAAATATCTTCAAAATGCAGGTTGAGGTAGAGAAATTAAAAGGAAAAATTGGGGAGTTTGAAGCAATATGTTCTGCACTTGAGAGAAATAGCAAGGCAAGTCTAACTGAAGCAGAAGATGCGAAAGCAAAGGCCATTCAACTTCAAGAGGTCATTGAAAGGTATAGAGATTTAATCAGTTCCTTAAGGCATTGAAATCATATTTCTTTTTTACAGTCAGGGTTCATGAGTATTGTTGGTAAATTCCAGATTACATACGAACCTGTCAAATCTTGAATCCGAAAACCAGGTCTTGCGCCAGCAGGCTTTGGCCACTTCAACAAGCGCTGAAGATTCTGTAGAGTTAACCAGGTATGGTCTTGTGAGCTGAACAATTCTCTCATCTTAGTACATTCTATTTCTTCTTTCATGCATAGCTGTGTGAAATTTGAAAATTTCCAGTACCTGAATTGTAGAAGAAAAGGAAAAATATACTGATTTGAAATTGTTTCTGATATCATCACATATCTGACGGGAAAAACAAAAAATCTTGTCAGCTTGAAGGACAGGGTTGCAATTCTAGAGTCGGAAAATGAATCTCTTCGAAGCCAGACATCTGCTGTAGAAAATACAGTGCCTCCTGAAGCAGTTTTTGCATCCGCAAAGGTACAAAACTTCTGTCAACATATAATTCTTTAGCCAAAAAAGCAAGTTTGCATTAATGTAATGTAACTGTGCAGGATGGGGATCTTGAAAATGGACATCAAACAGAAGAGATTCAGGCAACAAAGGTATGTTATCTTGCTAGGCCCGGTTAAGAAACAGTACTCTACAAATCCTCACCTATTGTTATTTGTTTCAGGAGGAGCCAAGGGATCCAATCATTTTGTTAGCAAAACAAAGATCCCTAACAGATAGGCAACAGGTATCATTCGAGAACTTGTTTGTACTAAAGAGCCATAAGTTCATAACCAACGAAAGCAAGCAAAAGATATGTAAATTTATAATGACTATTACTGGACAGGAGAGCCATGATGTGCTGATCACATGCCTCACCGACGAGAGAAGGTTTGATAATGACAGATCTGTGGCAGCCTGGATAGTTTACAAGGCACTACTTCAATGGAGATCATTTGAAGCGGAGAAAACAAACATATTTGATAGAATCGTGCATAAAATTCGATCGTCCATTGAGGTAATAAATTAAAGACCTGTCTCTTATACACATCTAGATGTGTATAAGAGACAGGTGTATTGCTTATATAGCACAACTTGCACGCAAGTTATATCAAAACATGCGAAGGGAAGCTGCTTCAATTTGTATCCAAAAGAACATTCGTGCTCATAGGGCAAGGAAGTGCTACACTAACCTCAAGGCATCAGCAACAGTTATTCAGTCTGGTTTACGGGCAATGGCTGCTCGAAACAAACATAGACACAGAAGAAGAACGAAGGCAGCAATTATAATCCAGGTACTAGATTTTGACTACTTTATCGCAAATCTTATTGTAACAAAAATATCAGAAGTTTCTGGACTTGTCTTCTATAATCTCAGACTAGTTTTTACTCTCAAGGATAAAAATTAGAAATAGTCAAAAATAGTCTTATAGGATTTTCAAATTTGGATTATTCTTCACCCAAAAGAGATCAAGATTTTAATTAAGTAAACTAATGCATGTGCTCCAAGATGCTTTGACGGTTTCAGACATCAAACAACGAGGTTATTCTTATTTGGCTGAGGATCAAATAATAAGCAAGGGGCAAAGTTGGGTCAAGATGATTTTGATATACTTTTATGAATATTCTTACTGATATATTTTCTAACAGAGGGAATGGAGAAGATACCAAGCTCATGAAGCTTATAACCAGTACAGAAAAGCAACATTAGCACTACAATGTCTGTGGAGAGCTAAAGTAGCTCTCTTATACACATCTAGATGTGTATAAGAGACAGTTGTGGGCATTGGACAAGAGGCACAGGTTTTGTCTCATGACTCTTCTCATTCTAAGGATACCAAAATGATACTGAGCAGAAACTTCAACTTTAGGATGCTATATTCCGCGTCGTAGCCGCCATCCTCCACCTTGGGAATGTCAATTTTATCAAAGGAGAAGACGCGGATTCTTCGAAACTCAGGGATGATAAATCAAGATATCATCTTCAGACAGCAGCAGAGCTNCAAAAATCTTCCAAACAAAGGCTGCAAGAGAAACCGGGGCACTCAAAGAAGCCAAGGACAAGTTAGAGAAGCGTGTGGAAGAGCTAACCTGGCGTCTCGAATTAGAGAAGCATCAAAAGGTGATTGTCAATGAAATTAAAAGCTAGAGTTCTTTGTTCTGCTACCTTTGAATGAAAGTATGCTAGAGTTAAAAGTACATAGTGGTTTGATTCCAAAAATATTTCATTAGGTTGATCTCGAAGAAGCCAAAGCACAAGAAATCGCAAACCTACAAAATACTTTAACTGAATTGCAAGAGAAGCTAGATGAAGCCCACGCTGCAATCACACGAGAGAAAGAAGCAGCAAAATTAGCCATTGAACAAGCTCCACCAGTCATCAAAGAGGTTCCAGTTGTAGACAACACTCAACTGGAGTTACTGAGCACTCAAAACAAGGAGCTGGAGGTAACTTTGAGCTACAATTTCAGCTAACTAGAAGATTTTTCCTGATAAAATATCTTCAAAATGCAGGTTGAGGTAGAGAAATTAAAAGGAAAAATTGGGGAGTTTGAAGCAATATGTTCTGCACTTGAGAGAAATAGCAAGGCAAGTCTAACTGAAGCAGAAGATGCGAAAGCAAAGGCCATTCAACTTCAAGAGGTCATTGAAAGGTATAGAGATTTAATCAGTTCCTTAAGGCATTGAAATCATATTTCTTTTTTACAGTCAGGGTTCATGAGTATTGTTGGTAAATTCCAGATTACATACGAACCTGTCAAATCTTGAATCCGAAAACCAGGTCTTGCGCCAGCAGGCTTTGGCCACTTCAACAAGCGCTGAAGATTCTGTAGAGTTAACCAGGTATGGTCTTGTGAGCTGAACAATTCTCTCATCTTAGTACATTCTATTTCTTCTTTCATGCATAGCTGTGTGAAATTTGAAAATTTCCAGTACCTGAATTGTAGAAGAAAAGGAAAAATATACTGATTTGAAATTGTTTCTGATATCATCACATATCTGACGGGAAAAACAAAAAATCTTGTCAGCTTGAAGGACAGGGTTGCAATTCTAGAGTCGGAAAATGAATCTCTTCGAAGCCAGACATCTGCTGTAGAAAATACAGTGCCTCCTGAAGCAGTTTTTGCATCCGCAAAGGTACAAAACTTCTGTCAACATATAATTCTTTAGCCAAAAAAGCAAGTTTGCATTAATGTAATGTAACTGTGCAGGATGGGGATCTTGAAAATGGACATCAAACAGAAGAGATTCAGGCAACAAAGGTATGTTATCTTGCTAGGCCCGGTTAAGAAACAGTACTCTACAAATCCTCACCTATTGTTATTTGTTTCAGGAGGAGCCAAGGGATCCAATCATTTTGTTAGCAAAACAAAGATCCCTAACAGATAGGCAACAGGTATCATTCGAGAACTTGTTTGTACTAAAGAGCCATAAGTTCATAACCAACGAAAGCAAGCAAAAGATATGTAAATTTATAATGACTATTACTGGACAGGAGAGCCATGATGTGCTGATCACATGCCTCACCGACGAGAGAAGGTTTGATAATGACAGATCTGTGGCAGCCTGGATAGTTTACAAGGCACTACTTCAATGGAGATCATTTGAAGCGGAGAAAACAAACATATTTGATAGAATCGTGCATAAAATTCGATCGTCCATTGAGGTAATAAATTAAAGACAATGACTATAAAAATAGTAAAATTCTTAACCCTCTGAAACCAAAACTTTATATTCATGTTATACTAATTTTGGTCCGGAAGAGCCAAGATGACACAAGGGAACTAACTTATTGGCTCACAACAAGCGCCACACTCTTGTATCTTCTACAATCTACACTCAAGTTCAGCAATACAAATAATACGGCTTCAAGACGTAACAGATCATCCCAGACTACACTATTTGGGCGACTGGTCCAAGTAAGCTTCGTAATAGTGAACCTCCGATTAATCCAATTTGTAAGAGCCTTGGCTTAGTGATTGTTAACAACATTGTAGGGAATGCAATCGTCTTCAGTGGGCTTGGAAAAAACCAGTGGATACAGTGGGATGGTTGGAATATCAAATGACCAACAGATGGTTGAAGCTAAATACCCGGCTCTACTATTCAAGCAACACTTAGCCGCATACGTTGAGAAAACATACGGAATGATCCGAGATAACTTGAAGAAAGAGATAAACCCATTGCTAAATCTCTGTATCCATGTCAGTACATCATTCTATCAAGTTACTATGGAATGTGTCTTAAGTGATTCGCTAATCATCGTATGTTAACAATGTGGTATATGTGAGATGTAACAGGCACCAAGACCAACTAGAGCCAGAACATTTCGAGACGTGACTAAAAGCATCAACTTGGCCACAACTTCCAAGCAACAGGTATCATATGTACAGTGGCAGAACATCATCAACAAGCTTGAACATACCTTAACCTTTATGGCAGAGAACCATGTAAGAGAATGCACTTTCGAAGATTTTCATCCCAAGCTTAAATTTTTCTCTTCTGTTTTCTTGACCAAGTCTTAATGATCTCCAGGTCCCATCTATGATCACAAGAAAGCTGTTCCATCAGGTTTTCTCGTACATCAATGTGCAGCTCTTTAACAGGTAGAGAAAACATATTGCATAGGACACAAGTAGCTGAAATTTTAGTAACGAGGTAGCTTCACTTACAAAGTTTAATCTTCCGGCAGTTTGTTGCTTCGCCGAGAGTGTTGCTCGTTTAGCAACGGAGAATATCTGAAAATGGGTTTGCATGAATTAGAGCAGTGGTGTCTGAAGGCAGAAGACGAGGTAGGATAAAGCGTTAATAACCAAAAATATGCGAAGAGCAAAAACAAGACAGAAAGATTAAACTTACAATAATAATGTTTTGTTGTCTCCTACAGGCAGCACGATCACCATGGGATGAACTTCAACACATTAGGCAAGCAGTGAAGTTTCTGGTACAACTTCGAACTATATCTATTGGTGAAAAATGAAATACATAATTGGGTAAAAAAATCGGCATTTGATATACATTATCACACTCTACAGGTCTTGCATCAAAAGACACATAAATCATTGGACGAGATCACAAAAGAGATATGCCCGGTAAAGATCTTAAACCACAACTTTTTTTGATCATACTCTCGCACAGTTATATCTATTAGGGACATAGTTGGATAAACAGAGCAAACGGGTGAAGGATCTTATGAAAGTAAAAGCAATACTGATTATGGATAATAGCTGCAACTTTTCATAGAACTCTTTTCCTGATTTGTTACAATTCTCAAATTATTTTCTTTTTTTTTCTCAGGTACTAAGCATTCCACAAGTATATCGAATAGGGACAATGTTTTGGGACGACAAATATGGAACTCAAGGACTTTCCCCTGAGGTAAGTAAATGGATCAAACCAAACCAACTCCAAAAACTTTTTAAAGAAAATTCACAGAGTAAACAAAGTATGGCTATGAGACAAAATTACACCTAAACAAAAAATACGAAAACAACCTGGAATCATGATCCAACGATTTGTGCCAATTAATAGGTGATCAAGCAGATGAGAAAACTAATGTCGGAAGATTCAGTCAACATGACTTACCCTTCTTTCTTGCTAGACGTCGATTCAAGGTAAGCTAAGATTAAATTTTGCTCGCTTTCTTCTCAATTTCTCTCCCTAATTACTCTCGAATCCTGAAAAGCAAGTCACTGTTTCTGGTATCTTCTTCCAGCATTCCTTTCTCAGTGGAAGAAGTTTCACAATCTTTCCACGGCGGAACCATTAGCCTCTCCGACGTCGATCCACCGCCGCTTCTCCGCCAGCGATCTGATTTCCACTTCTTGTTCCACACATTATTGCCTGAGTAATGCAGACAAGGGGACATCATCGAGGAGAAACCTTCTCCCCTGTTTAGAAGGTCTCGTTCCAACGGCTGCAAATCTTTTATAATTATTATTTATTAAGCCATCATTTTTGCATATATTACAGAAACCGAAGCTTTTTTTTTTTTTTTTTTTTTTGGTACGAATAAGGGGAGATCATCCCCAATTTTATTAAAAATAAGAGTAACCTTACAAACGCACGTTGCGAGTTATTTCGACCCCGTTTATATCATCCAACACAATCGACATCAGTTCATCAGGGGATCACCCATCAACCTAATCTCTAAGGGAAATGAGAAAGTCAAATTAGCTAGATTATCCGCCAATCGATTTGCTTTTCTAAACACATGGGTAATACGGACTGACCAGTCCTTCACAATAAAGCCGTAGCATAAACGTACTAGGAAAAAGAGGGGATAAGAATCTCTAACCCCTATCTTCAAGAAGTCCACCACTATCTTCGAGTCTACCTCGAGCTCCAAACACGTTATCTTCTTCTCCCAGGCGATATACAATCCATAGTAAACACCCCAAAGTTCCGCCAACGGAGCTGAGCATATGCCAATGTTGAGAGCAAAACCGCTACACCAGTTTCCGTTTGCGTCTCGCAGCACTCCTCCAGCTGTTGCCAGGCCCGGATTCCCTCGTGATGCCCCGTCAGTATTTAACTTCATCCAATTCCCCAATGGCGGTGTCCACGCTATCCGTTGCTCCGTTCGGACCCCTATATTCGAGTTATGCTTAACCTTTGCGTGTGCTTCCGTCACTTCTTTGGCAAGATCTTTGATGAATCGTACCCGATCTCGACACTTGCCATTCACTCCGAACACATTACCACATCGCCACTTCCATCCCCACCACACCGCAACTGCAAAAACAGTGGACCATGAGGATCCAAAACTTTCTGAATGGTCGCCCAGATTTTCATAACACCACTCAATAATGGACCCTTCAAAGAATCTCCTTCGCGTGCGCTGTGGGACAATACGATTCCAAATCCCACTCATTGCTAGACAATCTCTCAATATGTGAATAATGGATTCATCGCCACCTTTACAGACTTGACACATCCCTGTCTCACTTAGATGTCTCCTCTGCCGCTCCACGTTCGTCATGATTGCTTGATTCACAGTTAACCAAACGAAAAATTTTACCCTTTCCGGCGCCACGACATGCCACACTCTATCAAATAAACTCTTCATATTATGTGCCGGTGTAGTCTTTCTAGTGAGAAATAAATACGCAGATTTCACTGTAAATTCACCATCCTGACTATGCCCCCAACTAATTCTGTCTTTCGCCCCTGTGACGTTGTCTAAGACCACATCCGCCAACTGCATCCTTATATAGGGCGAGATGTGCTCTGTGAGCTAAGGGGATCTCCACCCTGTACCATTATCCCATAGATCGCACACCAAATCGTCCTGCATCGCTACTGGTAACTCGTTTTCCACCATCTCTAGTAGTGGAACTTGCCGTAACCACTTGTCCTTCCAGAACCGTATGCTACGACCATCTCCCAGCACCCAGCTCACACCCGGACTCACAACCTCTCGCATTCCAGACATCACACTCCTCCAGGTTGATGACCACGTGCCTTTAGCTCTGGACCACGATGGATCTTTAATGTCTGTTACCTTATACTTACTTCGCAGTACTCTCGCCCAGAGACTCGAGTTATCATGTAAGAGTCTCCAACTCACCTTTGCTAGTAAAGCTTTATTCATATCTTCATATAAACGAATCCCCAGCCCCCC
Organism: Alliaria petiolata; assembly: GCA_020283515.1. NCBI lineage: Eukaryota > Viridiplantae > Streptophyta > Magnoliopsida > Brassicales > Brassicaceae > Alliaria > Alliaria petiolata. Next base: position 14,384 of record JAHZTW010000156.1, on the reverse strand, counting down.
TTCTTGTCTCGGTAAGCAGACCCTTTTCCAAGCCAAAATGTGTTGTTTCTTCTGCTCCATTGTATCACTCCAGAGGAAAGATCTCGAGATTTTATCTAATCTTGAGAGAGTTACCTTAGGCAATGCAACAGTACTCATTGTGTGTATTGGAATGGACGATAGCACAACCTTTGTGAGTGTGATCCGGCAAGCCATGCTCAGCATCTTCCCTTTCCACCCTGCTAGTCGTGACTCTACTCTTTCAACAACTCCTCCGAAAGTGTCTTTGTTAATCCGTTTCTGCAGGACAGGCATCCCCAGATATTTCCCCAAGTCACGTGTCGATTGTATCCCACTTTCTGCACTAATTTGAACTCCTAACTCCCGACTTACATTACCAGAAAAGAAGTTTTTCGACTTCTCTAGCCTAACCTTCTGTCCTTAGGCCACACAGAAGCGCTCTAATACTCTCCGTATTACTCTAACTTGGCTCACGGATGCTTCTGCAAATAGAATCAAATCGTCTGCGAAGCAAATATGTGACAGCTTAGGTCCTCCACGACAAATACTGATGGGTTTCCACTGTTTCGCAGCTATAGATCCCTCAATCAAATGGCACAATCTCTCGAGGCAGAGAACAAATAAATAGGATGATAGCGGGTCACCTTGTCTCAACCCTCGACTTGGTTTGAAAGCTTCTGTTTTTTCTCCATTCAGCAATAAACTCATTGATGGGTTTGTTACGCACCTCATAATCCATCTAACCCAAGTATCCGGTAGTCTTGCCGCCACAAGTGTATCCTCTAAGAAATCCCATCTAACACGGTCATATGCCTTCTCAAGATCCAGCTTCAACAACATTCAACCCTTTATCCCTTTCTTGCGTCGCATTGAGTGGACAGCCTCCTGCACTACTATAATGTTATCAGTACTTAACCTCCCTGGGATAAAACTCGCCTGAGCTGGACCAATGAGGTTTGTCATTACTTTCTTCAGTCGTATGACCATAGCTTTTGTAATGGTTTTAAATAAAACATTACATAGACTAATTGGCCTATACTGCATTATCCTTTCCGGCTTCAGAACTTTTGCAATGAGCACTACGAGCGCATCGTTTGTCCCCACTGGTAGCGAGCCTGTTTCAAAGAAATCCAAGGCAAAACGGACCACTGAGCTTCCCACAACATCCCAACATTCTTGATAAAAGACGGGCTGAAATCCATCCGGACCTGGAGCCTTGTACTTCCCCATGCTCCTCACGAATACTTCCACTTCCTCCGCCAAGAAATGCTTATTCAGATCTCCTATCTCCTCACTAGTTAACTCCACAAAGCCCTGCACTAGGAGTTTTTCCACCACGGGATCAATATCATCCGTTGAATACAACTTTGTATAGTAATCCAAAGCTATTCTTTCCAATTCCTGCAGCTGCGAAACCCAATTCCCCTCGTCATCCTTCAACATTTCAATTCTATTCCTCTGTCTTCTCACCACTGTAGTCGTATGATAATACTTCGTATTGCGATCCCCTAAAGCTATCCACTTCTCCCTTGATTTCTGAAACCAGTGGACCTCTTCATGTTCCAAGACTACGTCAAGCTCCTTGCATAACTCCACCTCTTTGTTCAAAAGTTCGTCTGTGTGGTCAACTTCCAACAGATCTTGTACTTTCTTGATATCATTTAACAGTTTCTCACTTCGGTTTTGTATCTCCCTGAACACCTCTCTGTTCCATTTTTGGAGTTTTTGCTGTAGAGCGCGTAGAGCCTCTGGTGTGCTCATCGATCCATTCCAGGATACCAAGAGCAGCTCCCTAAAACCCACATGTTTTAACCAAGCCGCTTCGAACCGGAATGGTCTCCTTCTCGGATCCCCCCTCACCTCCGGTTCCAGTTGTAAGTATAAAGGTGTATGATCAGATGCCAAAAATGGTAAGTGCGTCACCGATGCTTCTTGCCATTTTAATTGTGTATGCGCACAACACAATACTCTCTATTCAGGCTATGTACTCTCTATTTTAATCAAGTCGCTTGGCTACATATGTACTCTCTATTCGGCCTCTCTTCCAAGTGAACTTATTTCCCTTGAACCCCATGTCAATCAGAGAAAGATTGTTCATCCATTCGCCGAACGCCAACGAATCCGGTGACAGGCGTCCATTTCCTCCCGTTCTCTCATCCATTCTGACTATCACTGGACCAGCAATGCTTTCTATGATGCGAGCTAGTTGTCCCCATAACCCACTCCTCCGACTCATCCTCTCCATTCCCCACTCTTGGTGAATGTATTGCTCCGCCGATTCTACTATGGTAACGTCTCCAACTTCTGTTTTCCACAATAACCATAAGCCTCCGCTCTGCCCTATCGCATCAATCCTAAACGAATTATCAAATCCCAACCCCTGACAGATTCTCCTTGCTCTGTCTCCTCCTGCATGCATCTCAAATAAAGCCAGAATATCCGTCTTGTACTTCTTCAACATATATCTTATAGATCTTATGAAATTGGGTTTATTCGCCCCCCTGGCAATTCCACAGTAAACAATTCATCATAAACTGTAAACGAAAAAACGATTGGACTGCCGGGGCACCCCGTTAAGCATCCGTCTTCTCCGAGTCATCCCCCAAAAGGAGCCTCGGTGACCCCGAAACTTGCTGCATAACCTCCTCTCCCAATGTAGCCTCAAGTCGTATTTCTGTCCCTCCATCTTCGATAAGCTCTTGCAGATTTTTTGCCCTCTCACTCCCTGACTCATTCACAAAAGCGCCACCTGATCTGCCGGAATTCTTCGACTCCACACGGAGCCATTTCCCAGACTCCGATAACACAAGTTCCCCTTTAGTTGGGCCGAATATTAAACCGCGTGTGGGCCTGCTTTGGTTGTTCTTTGTTTTAGGGCGAGTAGAATCTGTGGGCTTCCTGCTACCGGCCCGTTTCCGCATATCTCCACTAAAACCACCTTTAGATTTTTCAAACACAACTCCCTTTGAAACTCCCTCTACTTGCCCGACACTCTTTCCTTTTTCTTTGCTAATAAACGAGATTTCATTCTCCTTATTTTCCTCCTACACAATATTCCCTTGCTTAACTTCAGATATCTCCATATCTCTCCCCAAGTTACCAAATCTGTTTGATAACTGAATATTCTCGCGATCTTCCGTAATCTGGATTTTCCGTAGATTTCGCCCCGCCTCACCACTGGAATTTCCCGTCTCGATGACCACCGGAGGTTCCCCGCCCCTTCTTGGTTTCCCCACCGTCCTGAAACCATATTCCATCGGGGTGAAATTTCCAGTTTCATTCACCTTCAGAGTTGGTGCGACCACCACTGCTTTCTCCTTTGCCAAACGTGGACATGCGTGAATCAAATGTCCGTACATACCACAGTTAGAACAAATATTTGGCAATCCTTCGTACGAAACAAAGTAACGCTCCTCGTTGATCAATACTGTCCCCTTCAACGGTCTCGAGAGATCTACTTCCACACACATTCGTGCAAATCGGGCTCTTTCAAAGTTTAAAGTTGTAGCATCCACTTTAATTGGCTTGCCTAGACCCCGAGCGATCCCCATAAGAATAGACTTATGGTATAAATTAACCGGAAGATTCGTAAGCCGCACCCAAACTGGGGTTGTAACAATGTCGTTCCGCAACGGGTCAAAATCAGGGGAACAAGCTTGGACCGTAAGGTAACTACCAAACGCTTTCCATGGACCCCCAGTTAACGCTTCAAGATACTCCTCCTCCAACTCAAAACGGACCAGGAAGAATTGCCTCGGTAGATCCGTAACGTGCATCGAACCCTTTGGTTGCCATAACTCCTTAAGCTTCCGACTGAAAGCAGGAAGGGCAATATGACGACCCAACACTCTCACGATCATGCACTTCTTCCACATGTTATTCATTGCTTCCAACACCTCCCTCTCAATTGTAATCACCGGTTCTCTATCCACTCCCTGCGGGAACTCTACATTCAACCTTGCCGCGATAAACTCCTCATCAATCAACTCCTCGGGAATTGACATACCTCCCCCGTTCGTGCCCTTCACCTTCATCGCCCATGATACATGTGTATCAGGAGGATCCCCGGCGGCCGTGTCTTCTCACCCACCTCCGTCATGATCGCATCCTGAAGCTTTTTTTTTTTGTTTTGAACATTAAAACTGAAGTTTTTTTCCACTTTCTTTCCATTTTTTTTCCTGACAAGAAGCAAGAAAGCTTCTCTTTTTTTTTTTTTTGAAACATCTTCTCTTCTTCTTTGATTTCATTTTTTTTGGTTTGGGGTTTATTTGATATCCTTTACAATTTTACATTTGAATATAGGCAGAGTTGAGATTCATTTGATACATGCTGTAACGCACTTTTTGGGCCAAAATGATACATGGTGTATTGAATATTATATTTATATATGTTAATGAGATTGTTTCTTGTAACATTTTGGATTTGATAGAAAAATAATTCAAAAAATTAGTGTTGCATTTTTGGTTTATAAATGCATATATTTTTCGATAAAAGTAATATAAAATTTTCAGTTTGGATCAATTGGATAAACTTAAATTTTAAAACTTAGGGAAAATTTAACTAAAAACTCTTGAAAATTTACTTGTAACTAAACAAGGATGTATGGGAAATTGGAGGCATGTTCTATAAAGAAGCTAAATTTGAGGGATCATTAGGATAAATAATTGACATCTTTGAAATCAAACTCACTAAATGGATGAGAGGGTTGTAGCTAAAACCCAGTCTCAGTTAAACTCGCAGCAACGGAGAGAGCGAGCCATCAGAATTTCTCCGATTGAAGAAGATGGAGTGTGTAGTTCCATTATGGCGGTGCTTCTGTCTCAGTCCACCGGAGCTACGTCATCGAATCGTTAACCACAGTCGCCGCCATCTCGATCTCTCGCTCTCCTCCTCTTCCTCCTTCGCAGCAGGTCGCTACCTCATTTCCTCTTCTCTTCGTTGTTTCTTAATCAACCCAGCTATTATAGCCTTACACGCTCTTTGTTCCCATTCCAGGGATATGGCCTCTCCCTGATAATAATAATCGATTCCTTGCTCCACTCTCGCAGAGGACTTCCTTGAATCGCCGTACGGGATCACTCGAGCACCTTCCTCTTTCCGTGGTTAGTTCTGGGAAATTTTCAAGTATAGTCATTTCATAGAAGCCTGGAAATAATTAGGCAAAATGAGTTCTTGTGGTGTTTGCTTTTACTGATTTAGTCTTATGCGACTCGCCATGATTCTCGTATGGTGTGAAATGTTTTGGATAAGGTTTGCACAACAAATTGTCCGTGGTTTCTAAGCTTGTTGTATGTTCTCGTATCGTCATTGTTTCGTTATTGTTTCAGAACTCGTCTGTGATTGGTAACTCGGAGGAAGAACTAGAAGAAGAAGAAGATGATGATTTGGATTGGGAGTCAGAATTTCTTGGGGAGATTGATCCGTTGGATATTCAACCTCCGAAGAAGAGGAAGAAGCAGACGAAGTCTAAAGCGCTTGAGGACACTGAAGGGATGGATTGGTGTGTGAGGGCAAGGAAAATAGCGCTTCAGTCGATTGAGGCTAGAGGATGGTCTTCTAGGATGGCGGAGGTGATGCCCCTTAAGAAGAAGAAAAAGAAAAAGAGCAAGAAAGTGATTGTAAACAAAGACAAGGTCAAAAGAAAAAGTGTTCCCGAAGATGATTTTGATTCCGAGGACGAAGATTTGGACTTCCAAGATCGATCGGTGGAGGATAAGATGGGGGAGCTGAGGAAGAGAGTTAGCTCATTAGCTGGTGGAATGTTTGAGGAAAAGAAGGAGAAGACGAGGGAGCAATTAGTTCAGAGGCTATCCCAGTTTTCAGGACCTTCTGATCGTATGAAGGAAATCAACCTGAACAAAGCTATAATAGAAGCACAGACCGCTGAAGAGGTACTCGAAGTAACAGCTGAGACAATCATGGCTGTTGCCAAAGGTTTAAGCCCGTCGCCATTGTCTCCCTTAAACATTGCCACTGCACTCCACCGAATTGCCAAGAACATGGAGAATGTTTCGATGATGAGAACTCGTAGGCTTGCGTTTGCTCGGCAAATAGAGATGTCAATGCTTGTTGCTCTTGCAATGACATGCCTACCAGAATGTTCGGCTCAAGGCATCTCAAACATATCTTGGGCATTGGCCAAAATCGGGGGTGAATTGCTTTATTTGACAGAGATGGATAGAGTCGCAGAAGTTGCCACGTCAAAGGTTGGGGATTTCAATTCTCAGAATGTTGCTAATATTGCAGGGGCTTTCGCTTCCATGCGGCATTCTGCTCCAGAACTCTTTGCTGAGTTGTCAAAGAGGGCATCTACTATTATCATCACCTTTAAAGGCCAAGAGATTGCTCAACTATTGTGGTCATTTGCCTCGCTTTATGAGCCAGCTGATCCTTTACTTGAATCTTTGGATATTGCTTTCAAAAGCAGTGACCAGTTCAAGTGCTGCTTGACGAAAGAAATATCAAACTACGATGAAGTAGCAGACGTTGAAGTAAGCGATGGTGCTTCAGGATCTCCAGCACTTAGCTTTAACAGGGACCAGCTTGGAAACATAGCATGGTCTTATGCTGTTCTTGGACAAGTAGAGCGACCTTTCTTTGCCAATATATGGAATATCTTAACCACCTTGGAGGAGCAAAGGCTTTCAGAACAGTATAGAGAAGATGTCATGTTTGCTTCTCAGGTGTATCTTGTGAATCAGTGCTTGAAGGTTGAGTGTCCCCACCTTCAGTTGTCACTTTGTCATGGACTCGAAGAGAAAATAACCCGTGCAGGAAAAACCAAAAGGTTCAATCAGAAAATAACCTCATCTTTTCAGAAAGAAGTTGGCCGCCTTCTCATAAGTACAGGGCTTGATTGGGTTAAAGAACATGATGTGGATGGCTACACCGTGGATGTTGCGCTGGTTGAGAAGAAAGTTGCTTTAGAAATCGACGGGCCAACTCATTTCTCAAGAAACACCGGTAAGTGCCATCACTCTGTTTCTTTATTTATCTTGGTGTTTGATGGAGCCAACCCAAACTCAACGATCAGTTCGAATTTTGTGTCTTTACAGGACTACCATTAGGGCACACAATGCTGAAGCGGCGATATGTTACTGCTGCTGGGTGGAAGGTTGTATCCCTGTCTCATCAAAAGGTGTGTTTTCAATCAAGTAGACATTGTTCTCTATTTTTAGAATACATGTTTTTGTTCAAGAGTAAAAAAAGCTCACATGCTCTTGCGGTGGCAGAGAAAAACTTAATTGATAATGTTTACCCATCTCAATTGCGAGTATATACATCCCAACATGTGTTTGACTTTGTTTTTATTAATTTTTAGTGGGAAGAACATGAAGGCAGTCATGAACAGCTAGAATATCTGAGGGAGATTCTCGACGGCTGCTTATAGAGAGGACAGAAACGAAATACGTAAGGCATTGTCATTCCATGGTTGTTATTTGTTAACTGAAGTGATCTTTTCCTTCATGTATATAGCTAAGATTATTGTATAAGATTGATGATTTATGTTTAGAGCAATAAAACATAATTAAAATCCATTTAAAATATACATCTTCATCACAAGCTTCTGCCAAGCGAACACTATTGTGTTCGTAGTTATTTGTCATGCGGCAACAGGAAATCTAGAAAATACATTTAGAAGCAAACAATATAACAACATAGAGAGAGACACTAGTGCTTGATCTGGGACAACATAGTCCTGACATCTTTGCTGTTCGGCCTCTGTTTAGGATCATCCAGAGTACAGTAACAAGCGATTTTCAGAACGAGAAGCATCTGTTCATCGAATCCTTGTTCCATCAACTTCAGATCAATCGCAGCGCTTGGATTCTCTGATGTTACTTTGTTCCTCATCCACTTTATCAGAGTCATCTCCTCGGTATCCTGAAAAAACACATCTGAAGGAAACTTCCCAATCACCAAAACCCCAAGAATCACTCCAAAACTATAGATATCACATTTGTCTGTGAACTTGAGAGTTTGATGATACTCTGGTGCTATGTATCCCACAGTTCCTGCAAGATTGGAGGTTGTAATATGTGTGACCGCATCGGGCATCGCCTTTGCCAGCCCGAAATCTGAAATTCTGGCCTCCATGTCATCATCAAGAAGAACATTTGCAGGCTTCAAGTCTCTGTGAATGATTTTCGGGCTATGATCCATGTGAAGGTACTCAAGCCCTGCAGCTATACCAATAGCAATCTTGTGCCTTGCTGGCCACATTAGCTCTTTGGTTCCAGCGGACACGTCGGTCAGTATATCTTGCAAACTCCCGTTCTTCATGAACTCGTAAACGAGGAAGTGGCACTCGGGTCTTGTAACGTGTGCTAACAACGGGATAAGATTCCGGTGCCGGATTTTGCCGACTGTGTTGATCTCTGATCTGATTTGCTTCATTTTTTTGTTCATAGACTTGGAATCTTCGTCTGTAAGTTCAGCGGCGTCTTTAGCCGGTTGGATAACTTTCTTAACGGCGATGATCTTCCCATTGCTTCCCGGTAGTTCCGCTTTGAAAACTTCTCCACAACCTCCTCTTCCAATGATCTCCAGAGAAGCTAACGCTTCTTCGTTCTCCAAGAAAGCTAAATCTTCAGCTCTCTTGATCAGTGGGCTGAATATGGAAGGACCTGATGGTTTTCCTGATCCTCTTATAGCTTGAAGAATCAATCTGAACATCACCGAGAAGACAAACCCAGAGATTGTTCCGCCTAGGGCTCCAACGAAGAACCCTAAGAGCCATGCCGCTATTTTCTTCTTTTTGTTCTTCTTCTTCTTCTTCTTTTTCTCCTGTTTTGGAGCTCCCCCTGTTGCTTTTGATGTGGTGGTGTTGTTGGGTTTCTTCGTGGAGTTTGAAGATGGAGTTTCAGCAAGAATGTGTCTTGTTTGGTGTGGAGATGTCTGTAGCTTGATTTTGCTCATAACCGGAACCGGACCTTCCAAAAACCGGTTTCCAGAGAAATCAAAGAACCGGAGATTGTGGAACGACACAGCTGGCTCCGGGATCTTGCCTGAGAAGAGATTGTTTGCAACGGAGAGGTTCTCAAGATTGCGTAGATTCTTCAAGAAATTCAAATTCCCGGAGAATTTGTTCGAAGAAAGATCAAGTATTCGAAGACGGATCAAACGAGAAAAGTTTCCCGGAATCTGACCGGAAAATCTGTTGTTTCGAACATCAAGGACTTCGAGTTTCTTACAGTTCAAGACATCCTCTGGAAGACCATTGACCAACTTGTTATTAGACAGAGTGAGTTCCTTGAGCTCCGATAACTTTCCGATCACCGGGGAGATGGTTCCCGTCAAGCTCCGGGATCGGTAGACGAGCCTCGTGACACGGAGAACGTATTCCCCGGTGGCGGCGGAGAGCCTTCTCTCGCAGAAAACTCCTCCGCGACCGCACGGGTTAACACCACTGGACGAAGAGCGTTGACCGTTGACTCCAAGCTCTGTTTCGATGACTTGAAGAGCTTCGAGATCTGAGGAATCGATCTCGAGCCATTCGGTGGAGGAGACGAAAGAAGAGAGAAGAAGAAGGGAGAGAACGGCGAGGCTGAGATGCCGGAGAAAGAGATCGGCGTTTCCCGTGGGAACAGCCATTTTAATATATTTTTGGTTAAGAGAAAAGTTTCTTCTTGTGGATGTTGTCGGAGTCTACTCTGGTTATTTATGGTCAGCAACTGCCACTAAATCTATTGAAAAGTCTTTAACGTGTTCTACGTTTTTTTTTTCTTTTTTAAAAAAAATTAATATTTCAAAATATATTCCCCAGTTATTTTTTATTATTTTATTCATGAATGATTTTATTGAACTAAAAATTAAATTCAAAACATACTCACAAGTTATTTTTTTATTGTTATACATATGGTTGTAAATTTAAAAGTTAATATTGTCCAAATATATGGTTTTTTTTTTTTGAACTTTAAAATATATGGTTAGGACTTAGGAGTGCCTGCCGTGTTTAAGGGATCCCAATCTCGGATTCATATGTAGAAAATTGCAAATTATCATTTGCATCGTGAGATTGGCGGCTACTCGTGAAATATATGATTGGGTATTTTTCCAGGATATAAAATGGGAAATATTAATGTAGAAAATGTGTGATGTATAATTGTATATAGCTAGTTGTAATGGCGATTCTGTTGACTTGACTGTGTATGCGTAGATAAGTCAAAGTCTACTCTATGGGTTCCACAGTGGGCCACCGTTTTCTACACGTTAGAAATTAGAGTAAATTATTGGTTTGTATGTTCCACACCTTTTTTCTTTATTTCAGTCACTTTATTTAGCGTTTTATGTCCATAAGTTAGTTCGTTGTCTCAATTAAGATTCCGAACGGTGATAGTGGAATTTACTTAGATTCGAAAAATCCGGATATCCGAACAAGACAAAACCGCTCTTACGATACAAGGGAAGGGAGATAATTACTAAACCAAAGTGACATATATACCAACATTTCAAACGGAGTAAAACCGGTGCATCCTGCTACATTTTCTATTCGGTTTAACTTCAACTTGCCGGTTCAAGCAAACTGGTTTTCTACGGCGGCGTATGTACGACTCGATGTTACCTTCTTCGCCTTCTCCTCTCACTCTTGACTTTTAACTTTAGTCTTGAGTTTCTCCGATCGGCGGCATAATCTTGTCGCAGAAGCGATTCGCCGGCTCTTTTCAAGACGAAGTGAGAACTTTGAGATTAAAAAATCTGAAAATGGAGAATCGAGAAGATCTTAACTCGATTCTTCCGTACCTTCCGCTTGTGATTCGTTCGTCGTCGCTGTATTGGCCGCCGCGCGTGGTGGAGGCGCTAAAGGCCATGTCTGAAGGACCGTCTCACAGCCGAGTTGACTCGGGAGAGGTTCTGTGGCAAGCTATTGCCGACATGAGGCGATCCCTTTCTCTATCAACTCGCCTTCTCGCGCCCTCTGCTTCTCAAGGCTACGCCCTTCTCTTCGACGAAGTGATTATCCTCCTTTCGTTGCCTCGCTTCTTAAGTTTTGGTTTTTCCATAAAAATCAAATTTTGGTGATGGATTGAGTAATGGAGTGAAGTTTTTGTTAATATACTTGCAGCTGATTCATGAGAACGAATCAAAGAGATGGTTCGATGAGATTATCCCGGCAATGGCGGGGTTACTCCTTCGGTTTCCGTCTCTATTAGAAGTGCATTTCCGAAATGCTGATAATGTGGTTAGTGGAGTCAAAACAGGTCTCCGCTTGTTAGATCCCCAACAAGCTGGCATAGTTTTCCTCAGCCAGGTATTAGATTCTAAGTGCTATTTGTGCTTTTTGGTTCTGTTCATTTTACACACACAAAAAAACAACATTTCTGACTCTTGAGTGATGAATTGCTGGATTGCATGATTCATTTGTCTGATGTATTCGGAAGTGTAATGGCCTGGTCTTGTCGAAGATGTAGTGTGTGTCTTTATGGATTATCACTTCACTTACATATGTTCATCACGGTTTTGACTTGGCAGGAGTTGATTGGAGCTCTTCTTGCCTGCGCTTTCTTTTGTTTGTTTCCAGTTGATAATAGAGGTGCAAAAGACCTTCCAGTCATCAACTTTGATAATTTGTTTGCGTATGTGATCTCTCGCTTTGTCTTCTAAACTTTTTTCCTAACAGTTAGGCCTACATTGGTCAGGTCTGAAAGAAATGCCGAATGTTAAAAAGTCAGTCATTTGGCTTTAAGTGATAAGTGATCAAGAAAGGGAATTTTAATATTTATTTCATTGACAATCACATTCGAGAGTCTAAAGAAAGTAAATCCTGTAGAGATCCCTATATGGGCTTTAGTTTCCATTGAGAGCTCACTTTTTAGACTTGGAAAAGCTTGTTGTGGTAAAACATATTTCTAAGATGAATTGGCTAGCATGTATCATGTCAAGATTTTGTTTTTTGTTTTAATCTAAAATTCACTTGTGGTATCTTATCTTGTGTCCATTGAGTAAGTTTCATTTGAAGTCTTTCACTTCGGGTAGATGCAGTCCGACATCAGAGTTTCCTTTGCTTTTCAGGACCCTTTATGAAAGTTATAGTGAAAGTCATGAAAGCAAGATAAGGTGTATTATGCATTACTTCGAAAGGGTGTGCTCCTGTTTGCCTACTGGAACCGTTTCATTTGAACGCAAGATTCTTCCAGCTGAATACCACAGTTCTTCTACCACTGCTCCTGAGGCTGATTTTTGGAGCAAGACTGACATTTCCCTTTGTGCTTTTAAGGTAACAGGAACAGGGTTGTGGATTTACTTACTTCTCACCAGAATATTTGCAAATGCTTGTAGATTATATTTTTCCAACAGCTTTTATTGTTATAGGTTCACTCTTCTGGGTTAATAGAAGATCAATCTAGCAATGCTCTGGAAGTGGACTTTGCGAACAAGTATCTCGGAGGTGGTGCCCTAAATAGGGGGTGCGTACAGGTTTGAGACTCATATTGCATATTAGATTTCAGAAGCATACATGATTCGTTCCTTGATCCTTCCAGCTTAATTGGATTCTTGTGCAGGAGGAGATACGCTTCATGATCAACCCTGAATTAATCGCTGGCATGCTTTTCTTGCCTCGCATGGATGACAATGAAGCTATAGAAATAGTTGGTGCAGAAAGATTTTCACGTTACACAGGGTGAGATTTGGTAGTTGTAGGCTTGTAGCATTGTTCTATGTTTACGTAGTAGTTTCTGTATTTTGATTCTTCTATGAACCGATAGGCTCGTTGACATGTCAGTCTGCACAATTCCTGATTGAGGCACGTTGAAAAATAGTAAAAGAAGTGGGCAACTACTTATTGTTTTATGTTGTAGGTATGCATTATAAATAAGGGTAAGAGATATGTATTTACTGACGTAGAAATGGTTGGCATCTAGATTATCAGCTTTTGAATAATGTTTGATTCTTTATAAATTTACCCTTATTTTCTGTAATAATTAATTTCTGCTATAGGTATGCATCTTCATTTCGGTTTGCTGGTGACTACCTTGACAAAAAGACAATGGATTCTTTCAAAAGGCGAAGAACCAGAATTGTTGCAATAGATGCATTATGTGCCCCGAAGATGAGACACTTTAAAGATATATGCCTTTTGCGGTATGTGAAACCTTTCTTTTGAGGATCCGTAGGTTCTTTAGACAATCTAACGTTTGTGTTAATTTGTCATTTTCGGAGGCTTGCTACTCTTTTATTCTCTTTCCACTTGAAATCTAATGTCTCTTTTTCTCTCTCTCTCTTTTTTTTCTTTTTCCAGGGAAATGAACAAGGCTCTGTGTGGCTTTTTAAATCATAGAAAACCTTGGCAGCACCAGAATACATTCATAGATAAAGGAGATAATGAAATTCAGCTTGCCAGTAACGACAAAAATTCTGGTCTTTTGCATACAGAAACTACTGCGGTTGGAATTTTTGCTACGAATCTTTAGTACCCTTTTTTACTAATATGCATTTTTAAGTAATGTTTTGGAAAGTAACAGTTTCAGGCTCTTTTTGTTTTTGTCTACTGCTTCTGGTACAGTCACACGGAGCTCCATTAAATGTTGTCGAGACAGATAGAGAAAAGCCTGCTAACAATTTTGTCAGAGACTTTTATGTGGAAGGAGCCGATTGCATGGATCATGAAGATGATGGTGTTGCGACTGGGAACTGGGGATGTGGTGTTTTTGGAGGAGACCCAGAGCTAAAGGCTATGATCCAATGGCTTGCTGCTTCCCAGGTGCCCTTTCTCATCGAAATTATAATTTTCTTGGTTGGTACAAGTTGAGTACCAATACGCCATAGGAATAAAAACATAAAGATCACTTCTCTCTGAAACCAGGAACTTGGTGTGTTGTGACTTTAAGCACTCCATGTCACTTTTGAGTCTTGGCTGCTATTTTCTAGAATTAGACTCAAGTTTTCCAAAGCTTTGGTTTGGACGATGAGATATATAGCGGTTTTCATTTGACGCTTCTTTCTTGACTTGGTCATGACTACTTTCCAGGCGCGGAGACCTTTTATATCATACTACACGTTTGGAGTGCAGGCCCTCGAAAACCTAGATCAGGTAAACTTTCTTGCTCTTTAACAGTCTACTATTCTGGAACTGACATTTAAAAAGAATTAGATCTCTAGTAAGCGGAATAGAGTATCAGGTGAATTGTATTGTTCATGCAGTGAGTGAACTTTCATTGATTTTGCAACTGATAGTCTGATACACCATCTTACAAGGACAGATGACCAAGTGGATTCTTTCCCATGAATGGACCGTTGGAGATCTCTGGAACATGATGCTAGAATATTCTGCTCAAAGGCTGTACAAGAAAACGAATCTTGGCTTCTTCTCTTGGCTACTTCCATCTCTAGCTACCACCAATGAGGCTATCTGGCCGCCTTGACTCTGCAAATTCGCCTTGATC
>JAHZTW010000154.1:73870-90217 GCA_020283515.1 Alliaria petiolata | reverse complement strand
TTTCACCCCAAGGTTGGATTGATATCCTAAAGTACTTCAATGACATAGACAAGCTTTAGGTTTTGTTAACCTGTGAAAAAGCTAGTTATCACCTAAACGCAGAGTTATTTCAGCCTCAAGGGGAAATTACTCTAAGTGACCGATAAACAGACATGGGGGAACGCCAGGCCCTGTGGTTCTTAAGAAGCGCAGAGGTCGCCCACCTAAACAAGTTTCTCAAACCCCAAGTAGTGGAGTGGGACAGGGCTCTAAGAAAAGAAAGTTCCTGAATGCTAGAGGCTCTCCTAAAACTACACCACAACAGGCAACTAGGGGAGTACATAATCATAAGGGTCAGCCTAGTGTCATTATTCCGGCCATGATCCCAGTCATCAGCAAACAAACAAAGGGGACAGTGGATTTTCACAATCCGCTAACTCCTCTTCCTTAAGCATTGTGAGCTGGAACTGTTGTGGGTTGGGGAATACCACAACAGTCAATCGGATAAAAGAGATGCATAAGTCTATCTCACCGAATATCTTATTCCTCATGGAGACGAAAAATCCTGACAAGTTCGTTCTCAAGGAGCTTCAATCTCTCAACTACGATTTCCACAAACTAGTCTCCCCACACGGTCGGGGAGGAGGACTTGCTCTCCTGTGGAACCAAGAGCTGGATATCAAGATACTATCTGCAAACCATAACGTCATTGACACGGAAATCATATTTAAGGGAAATATGTTCAATGCTACATTCGTGTATGGCGAGCCTGACAGAGCAAAAAGAGTGGGTGTCTGGAATCAGCTAATAGTTTTAGCTACAAATCGGGACTCACCTTGGTTCTTAACTGGAGATTTCAACGAGATCATCAACAATGGGGAGAAAAGAGGAGGACCAGAAAGATCAGAGGGCTCTTTTGTAGATTTTAGGTCCTTAATGTCACAATGTGATTTGTTTGACCTAAGGCACTCCGGAAATTTTCTCTCCTGGAGGGGAAACAGGAGCTCTCACCGGGTCTACTGCCGTCTGGACCGTGCAATGTCAAATACGGAATGGGCAAACGCCTTTCCTTCGGGAAGAAGTGAATACCTAAAGTTTGGGGGGTCAGATCACCGCCCCTTGGCATCCTTCTTTGACCCTGGGAAAAAAAAGAAAGGAGGACTATTTAGATACGATAGACGCCTTAGAAATAATGAAGAAGTAAAAAAGCTGATTGCAGAGACATGGTTAGAAGGGCAAGATAGGGAGGTACAACAGAGAATATCAAACTGCCGTAGAGCTATCTCTCAATGGAACAGAGAAAAACATGTAAACAGCAGAAAGTCTATTAACCTACTACAGGATAGCTTGGAAGAGGCGATGTCAGACCCTCAAATGAGTGAAGCACTGGTACAGAAGATCAACTCTGAGCTTCATTACGCGTATAAGGCTGAAGAGGAGTTCTGGAAACAACGTAGTAGACAGTTGTGGTTATCCCTGGGAGACAAAAACACGGGTTATTTCCATGCTCAAACCAAAAACAGAAGAGCCCTTAACAAATTCTCGGTGATTGAAGATGCAGATGGGAAAGTATACTACGAGGAAGAGCAGATAACAGCTGTTATCACTAACTACTTCACAGAAATGTTCACATCCCACCCCTATAATAGTGAAGAAACTGTTAATCAAGCTATAGGAAAGAAAGTCACACAAGAGACAAATGTGAAGCTTACAGCTGAACCATCGGTAGAGGAAGTGAAATCAGCCCTTTTCTCAATCCATGCGGATAAAGCCCCAGGCCCGGATGGCTTCTCAGCAAGCTTCTTCCAATCCAATTGGGAAACAGTTGGCCCAGCAATTGTCACAGAGATCAAGTCTTTCCACTCCACGGGAATGCTGCCAAAAGGAATAAACAATACACACATTAGGCTCATCCCAAAGATCAAATCCCCGAAATCAACAGCAGACTATAGACCTATAGCTTTATGTAATGTCTATTACAAAATCATCTCAAAGCTGCTTACCCGACGACTACAACCTGTACTCAGTTCTCTGATTTCAGAGAATCAATCTGCTTTCGTACCTGGGAGAGCAATTGCTGACAATGTGCTGATTACACATGAAGTTCTTCACTTCCTCAAAGCGTCAAAAGCTACAAAGTACTGCTCCATGGCTGTAAAAACAGATATGAGTAAGGCCTACGACAGGCTGGAATGGGAATTTATAAAGACAGTATTAGACAAGTTGGGTTTCGACCCAATCTGGACAACCTGGATTAGGCAGTGCATCACAACAGTAAACTACTCCTTCCTAATAAATGGGACAGCTCAAGGTATGATCACACCAAGTAGGGGGATTAGGCAAGGAGACCCACTTTCCCCTTATATTTTTATCCTGTGTAGTGAAGTGCTAACAGGCTTATGTCAAAAAGCGCAAAGAAATGGAACTCTACCTGGGATTAGAGTTGCCACAGGAAGCCCGATGATCAACCACTTGTTATTTGCTGACGATACCATGTTCTTCTGCAAAACAAGCAAGAAGAATTGTGCCACGTTAAAGCAAATCTTAAAAAAGTACGAGCAAGCATCAGGACAACTCATAAATGAGAAGAAATCAACTATCACTTTTGCATCCAAAACGCCTACGGAGGTTAGGAATAATGATAAGAGGTATCTGAGTATTTTCAAAGAGGGAGGAGTTGGAAAGTATCTAGGTTTACCGGAACACTTTGGCAGAAAAAAGAAAGACCTCTTCTCTGCAATTGTGGATCGTATCAGGCAAAGAGCCCTCAGCTGGTCCTCAAGGTTCCTCTAAGCTACAGGAAAATTGACAATGCTAAAGTCAGTATTGTCTTCTATGCCTACCTACTCAATGTCGTGCTTTAAACTACCAGTTAGTCTATGCAAGAGAATCCAATCAGCTTTGACAAGATTTTGGTGGGACTCAAGTACAGAGAAACAAAATATCAGTTGGGTATCGTGGAGGACACTCACAAAACCAATGAGAGAGGGTGAACTAGGCCTCAGAGAAATTGGCAGCTTCAATGAATCACTATTGGCCAAGCTTAGTTGGAGAATTTTGATGAATCCATCATGCCTCCTAGCCAGAGTCTTGAAAGGGAAGTATTGCAGTGAAACCGCCTTCCTGGACGCAAAGGAGATCAAGACAGCTTCTCACGGGTGGAAGGGTATTCTTATAGGAAAAGAGCTATTACTAAAAAATCTAGAATACACCATTGGAAACGGTACAGACATAAAGATTTGGGATGATCCGTGGCTATCCTTAACGGAACCTCGAATCGCAATGGGTCCTGCAACGGAAAACAGCAGGGATTGGCGAGTTTCGAAACTAATTGATGCAAATACAAAAAGTTGGGATGCAGAGGCATTAAAGAAAATCCTACCTGAGCTAGCCGAAGATATCTTGTGTATAAGACCAAGTAAGGAGGGAGCAAAAGACAAGGTGGTTTGGCTACCAACTGAGTCGGGAGACTACTCAACCAAATCAGGTTATCATGCTGCTTATGCCAAGAACTTTACACCCCAAATAAAAGAGTCACAGGAACAAAACTTCCAGTGGATCCCTGCAATTTGGAAAGGTCAGTTTGCTCCAAAACTAAAACTATTTATGTGGAAAATACTACAAAGAGCAATTCCAACGGGAGAAAACCTGCTGTGTCGGGGAGTAATAGACGCAGCTTGTTGTATAAGATGTGGTGAGCTAGAAACAACGGATCATATGTTCCTACACTGCAATTATGCACAAGAAGTCTGGAGATCCTTCCCATTCCAGGCATCCGTAGATGCTACTACAATCGGGAATGTAGCCACAGGTCTCATCGCAGCAAAAAGTTGGATTTGCCAACCGCCTACAGGCATCACAACAGGGACGATATTCCCCTGGATACTATGGTCTCTATGGATTGCCCGAAATCAGCTTCTGTTCGAATCGCGCCGGTTTTCTGCAAAAGAGACAGTCACAAAAGCAATTAGTGACGCCCGAGAATGGCATGCAGCCCAAAGAAGTGAACAGAATCTGCAGATGAACAATCACAAGAGGAATCTACCTTCGATGCAGATAGCGAATTTCGTGTGCTACACAGATGCGGCCTGGCAAAGTGAATCGAAGACGGCGGGACTAGGCTGGATTTTCCAGGACCAACATGGGGCCACCATCGGACAGGGATCACAGAGGGAGTTTTCGGTTCCCTCGCCACTGGTGGCAGAGGCCCTTGCGATCCTCGCAGCGATTAAGTTCGCTCATCACCAGAAGTGGCTAAGTTTCAGACTAAAATCTGATTCACAAGTGGTAATCGGAGCAATCAATTCCAACAAACACCAGAAGGAGATCTACGGATTGCTATTTGACATCAAACAGCTATCTTTCTCTTTTGATTCTATCAGTTTTCAATTCGTGCCGAGATCGGAAAATATGTTAGCCGATTCTTTGGCAAAAAAAGCTCTTCAGCTTCCTTTGTAGTTTCTGAACAATAGCCCATGTTCACTAAATAACCAAATAAATACTTTCACTAAAATTAATTAAAGCCAATGTTCTATTTCTCTCATATCAATCAGAATAGGGATCCCTTTTATTTTGATGAATCAATTACAAACTCAAAAGAATCGTACATTGGGATATTTTAAGTTTTCTTTTGTTTTGTCATAAAAATACATCATGTCGATCAAGGATGTGGTTTTTGCTCTAATAACAATTTGTGTTGTAAAAAGTAGACCTGAAGAAGTGGAGTTGACCGTATGTTCGTTGTGGGAGAAAAGCCCTCAAGGTGACTTTGCGATTAAGGGAGCCTCGGTACAAGAGTTATGTTAATGAGTACGGCGGTACAAGATAGGTGTCAAGTTTCGCAGGAGGTCAGAGGCTTAAGGGTTCGTGTGGTGCTTGACTTGAAGGAGAGGGGGGGGGGGAGATTATTGGGATATCAATTCAAGTTATACATCGGAAGATTATATAAGAATAGTATAATATATAAGTAATGTCCAACTCTGATTACCAAAAATGCCTTTTGAAAAGGAATCTAAAAATAAATCCGTGCGTGCTTTGCCATCTGGACTCAAAGCGTATAATATCATACTAATAGGGAGTTGGACATGAGCTCGAAAAGCCCAACATCGACAACATTAGTCCAACTTGTTGCAAAGCTTTTTTAAGAAACTGAAGCTAATGCATGCCAATTCTACCTGTCAATCTATCTTTTCCTCCTATGTTAAAAAGAACAATGCTCTTCAATTACTTTGTTTGCGTTTACGTTTATATTTAGTGTTATTTTCATAATAAATCCACAACCTTGAACATCTTAGGCAAAATTCTTTGGTGAGATTTTTTTTTTTTTTTTTTTTTATCATTTTCTTTCGTGAGATTTAAACGTAAAAGCTTCCGTTTGCATTTTTACACGTGAGATACTTGTCCTCTCATGTGGGATAGAACTCCATCTGTCACATCATAATTGGTTAATGCCTACCTAGACAAAATTTATCTTCAACATTATACATAACAAACTCTTACATATATATACACTTTTATTTCAAGAGAAAGGAAACAAAACTATTATATCATCTCTATTGTTGAGAGACTTGCAATAGTATCTGAACAATATAATATTTTGAGCAAAACAATATAATATTAATATTTTAATATAGTTTAGCTGTATAATTTAATTTAAATTATTAAAAAGAAATTAAATATATCATAAAGATAAGTGTAAAATGGGTCTTTCATGAGTCTCTCAAAATTTTTTATTTAAGAGCTCTCATTCTCTCGCTTTTTTATTTTCTTTTATATTTCTATTATATTTTTTAATGTGAAAGACTCGTTAAGAAAAAACATATTTATTGGGAGTCTTTTAATAAGTATCTCACCATTAAAATATATAAAAAAAGAAAAAATATGACAGGAATGTGAGATTGGGTTCTAATTTGAAAGATCATAAGAGTATTTCCATCATTTAAAAAACACATGAGAGATTCTAGAGACATTAATTTGTCTCTCTATGAGTGGTTATATTCCTTTTACAAAATTAAAATTTAATTATATAATTAAATCAGACTAAAATATTAATATTTTATTGTTTAGAGATTTTATTTTTATTTGGTCTGAAATTGTTTAGAGATTTATTTTAAGTTTCTCGTGAATGCAGATGCTCTATGATCTCTCATAATTGTTAAATATATACGATGTATATTTTAATATTTTGTGGTCCCTCATGCATTATTTTAATATCACCTGCCCATAGTTTCATCTCCGACACTGGCATCGTTTTCATCATCATGTTCAGAGTGCGTACTTAAAAATATATACGATGTTCAAAGTTAGTAAGATATCTTATTAACTTTTTATTTAAAGGCAATTCATTGCTACCAAACCATAATAAGCCACTACATAAAAATGTTGAAAGAAGAAAGATACACCTGATTCACGGCAAATACGTGGACACAAACAGTACATACATGTCTAAATATAGTTGTATATACACACAAACAGAATATAAAGCAAGGTACCGATTGTAACACTTTTTTATACAATGGCCAGTCTACTGCAGATAGGTTCACCTCTTATTTATAGTAGTGCCATTGTGAAGACTATTCGACGTCCCAAGTCTTTCACATGCACCACTGTGGCGAAAACGACACAGGGCGATGAGTCTCCCGTTGTTCCACGTCGTTCCGCAAACTATCAGCCTTCTCTTTGGGACCATCACCATCTCCTCTCGGTCGAGAATAAATATGCGGTACGGAAGTATTCCCTATACAATATAAATCTACAAAGATGTCATATAGTATAGTACTATCTTCATTCTTCATAGCTATGTATATTTACAATTTCCACTGGGTTTTCAGAAAGGGAAAAGTGTGCGAGAGAGAGATTTCTTAAAGGAAAAGGTGAGAATGATGCTCGATGATGGGAAGACTGCTTATCTCGACCAATTGGAGCTCATTGACGATCTACAAAAACTCGGAGTTTTTTACCATTTTGAGCGGGAAATCGATAAAATTTTAACAGTTTCTTACCAAGAAGATAGAAGAACCCTCAGGCAGTGTGATATTGAAAAAGATCTACATGCTACCGCACTCGAATTCCGACTTTTTAGACAACGTGGTTTCAATGTTTCAGAAGGTAATTCACCACTTGTACACGTTAAAATTTGGTCTTATATATAACTAATGATTTTCCTTTTAAACTACAGATGTGTTCGATGTTTTCATGGAAAATTGTGGGAAGTTTGAGAGTAGTGATATAAATGGTCTCATATCTCTTTACGAAGCGTCATATCTTTCGATAAAATCGGATACTAAACTGCGAAAATTCATCAGACCTTTTGCAACACAACAACTCAGAAACTTTATTGATGCTCATAGTACTACAGATTTTGGATCTTGTTACGTCCAGGAGATGGTGATCCAAGCGTTAGATATGCCCTACAATTGGCGAATGAGAAGGCTAGCCACGAGATGGTACATAGATGTGTATGGAAAGAGACCTAACAAGAACCTTGTCTTAGTTGAATTCGCCAAGATCGATTTCAATATCGTACAAGCTATTCATCAAGAAGAAGTCAAATACGTTTCCAGGTATATATTAACTACTAGTCATATAGCAATTTTACACATCTTACACATATTTAGAACAAAGCATAAGCCATATATTTATTCATGACTTGAATCTGACTGATGACACAAAGACGACACTAGTACATACTACTAAGATGTATGTCTTGGTCACACATAAATATTCATTTAGTTTAGAAATCTAGAATTGAAAATGATAACATATAATAAAGTATTTTTGATACTCTTTTTTTTTCTCTCGTTATACATATGTGGTGTGAAGCTGGTGGAGGGAGACAGGTTTAGGTAACCAACTCCACTTTGTAAGAGATAGAATAGTGGAGAATTATTTCTGGACTATTGGACAAATCCAAGAGCCTCAATATGGGAATGTTAGAAAAATAATGACTAAAGTAAATGCACTTCTTACAACAATCGATGACATCTACGATATCTATGGCACTCTTGAAGAACTTGAACTCTTCACTGTCGCGTTTGAAAAGTAAAGACCCCCCACACTTTTATTTCTACTTCATTTTGTTTTTTGTTATTTTATAATTATGAATGTATGATTTAACATGATACTGATTGATCTGTCTCTCTATATATAAATATTTTGCAGTTGGGATGTAACTCGTCTTGATGAACTCCCCGAATACATGAGGTTGTGTTTTCTTGTTGTGTACAATGAAGTCAATAGCATTGGATGTGATATCCTCAGAAATAAAAATATCAACGTGATCCCGTTCCTCAAAAAGTCNCAATGACTAAAGTAAATGCACTTCTTACAACAATCGATGACATCTACGATATCTATGGCACTCTTGAAGAACTTGAACTCTTCACTGTCGCGTTTGAAAGGTAAAGACCCCCCACACTTTTATTTCCACCTAATTTTGTTTTTTGTTATTTTATAATTATGAATGTATGATTTAACATGATACTGATTGATATGTCTCTATATAAATATATATATTTTGCAGTTGGGATGTAAATCGTCTTAATGAACTCCCCGAGTACATGAGGTTGTGTTTTCTTGTTGTGTACAACGAAGTCAATAGCATTGGATGTGATATCCTCAGAAATAAAAATATCAACGTGATCCCGTTCCTCAAAAAGTCTGTAAGTATATATTCTCATTATGTTTTGGACTTGGTTTAGGCTAAGAATCAAATCTACTGAAACGTGAAATTATCTAAACTTTTTTATTTGGCCATCTGTAGATGCATTTAGTGGCAAAAATATCTATAAAAAAGAAAATCTGAATTTTTATAAACCTCAGGAACAAGTATAGATTTCAGCTTAGGATTACCCTGGTTATCTAAAAAGAATACATTGTGTTTTGGATATTTTGTTACAACAATTTCTTATTTTAAGTGAATTTTAAATTATATTCAATTTTCTAGGACATTTTTCGAAAAATGAATTGTGTAAAACGTACTTTCTCTTGTGTACTTTAGTTGTAAATGGTTGATCTATATACATAGTTTGGATTTTTTGTTTGTAATATTGTAAAATTAATTATGTACTTCTCGACTTGTATTTTATTTAGCTTATAGTTTGTTTCATATTTTTGAATAATTTCTTTGGCAGCCTATCTAAATTTATCAATATTTTTGACCAAAAGTTTTGTGGTCAAACTTTTTTTTTTTTTTGGCAATTGGTTTATATACAAGAACAAATATAATCTTTCTCTTTTTGCCGCGAATAAATACTATAATTTTCTATATGGAATAATACTTATCATTCTTGGTAATTAGAAATCTCGTCAACAAAATTATTAAAACATAAAAACCATTCTCACAAAATATATCATA
The DNA here is from genome assembly GCA_020283515.1 of Alliaria petiolata. Classification (NCBI taxonomy): domain Eukaryota; kingdom Viridiplantae; phylum Streptophyta; class Magnoliopsida; order Brassicales; family Brassicaceae; genus Alliaria; species Alliaria petiolata. The sequence goes on along the minus strand of JAHZTW010000154.1, from coordinate 80,883 downwards.
TTTTAAATCATGGAAACTTATATATATTGTGACTAATTCAAATTATTATTTAGTGGGCAGATGTATGCAAAGCATATTTAGTAGAAGCAAAGTGGTACAAAAGAGGGCACAAACCAAATCTAGAAGAGTACATGCAAAATGCTTGGATTTCAATCTCCGCCCCAACGATATTTGTTCACTTCTACTGCGTATTATCCGACCAAATCTCTATACAAGTCTTGGAGACTTTGTCCCAACACCAACAAAACATCGTCAGATGCTCTGCCTCTGTGTTCCGTCTAGCCAACGATCTTGTAACCTCGCCGGTAAAACATTTTTTTCAAGTTTAATTGATTATATCTTAATTGGTAGAATTATCAGCTGGAGACAATTATCAGTCTAATAAATGGAATAGTTAGACTTCTTAAAGAAAATACATTGATTATTTGAATACTTTTTTTTTTTTTACTATTTTACGATTTGCATACGAAGAATACAGTGCCCACATTTATGTACATATTAAATAACTAAAACACGGTCTTGTTATATATACATATGAACTTCTTTTTTGTGCAAAGTTATATAGACATATGAATATGTGTGTATATATAGGATGAATTGGCCAGAGGAGATGTCCTAAAATCGATCCAGTGTTACATGAATGAGACTGGAGCTTCGGAAGAGAAAGCGCGTGTTCACGTGCGGCTGATGATCAACGACATGTGGGATGAAATGAATTACGAGAAAATGGGACATAGCTCTTCGCTACTCCCAGAGGATTTTGTGGAAACTGTAATGAATTTGGCCCGCATGTCGAAATGTATGTATCAATATGGAGATGGCCATGGCTCTCCAGAGAAAGCCAAAATCGTTGATCGTGTCATGTCCATACTCTTTAATCCCATACCTTAAGATTGACTTACATGTCTAAACATTATATGTCTTTAGAGAAATAAGGGTATTGAGTTTGACATTCGACTTTAAAAAAGGTTGTTTGTTTGTGTACGTTGATGTTGGTTTCTATAAAATCGGCTTTTGCATTTAGCTGTATTTGGATACAATGTTGTTTAATTATGACTTTTAAAAAAATACTTGAATGTAATTTATGCCAAAATAACTATAAAAACATGTTTCATTGATAATATTTCAATGATCAGTTAGATAAATCTAAATTCTAAAAATAAATTTTTATAAAGAAAGCATATTTAAAAAATAAAGAAATACACAGATAGGTGATTCCAAAACATTAGCGCCAATACAGAATTCCACGGCTTTGGGGTCAAAACATGATTTTGTTGTTTGGGTGCCAAAGATGGATTTTGTGCTTTTAACACCAAAATGGGATTATTCACTTTTGATGCCAAAATAGAAAAATGTCAATGTGATCATGGCAGGATAACATCATTTCGCGATTTAAGCATCAAAAACGGAATTCCACATTTTTTTGTTAAATACTTGAATCTGTAGTTTTGATGGGAAACACAGTTTTGCTAAGAAAACGTGATCACACGGTTTGCCACAAAAAAAAAGAGATTTCACCATTTTACCGATTTTGTAATATATACGAGTAAATGAGTTTATAATGTTTCAGCAAAGATAAGATTATGTGGTTTTGGGTGAAAAAGAAATTTTCACGGTTTTACGGAAAAACGCAATTTTTGCCTGATAAAACAACATTCGTCGGTTTCGACAAGAAAATTCTGCCAAAAAAGATTTCGCAGTCTTTGCACCAAAACATGATTTCTCAAAATTGGTTTTAAAGGAGATTTCGCGGTGAAACTTGATTTTGATATTTCGATAGTAAATCGAGATTTTGCAGTTTTAGTGCTAAAACATCATTTACGATTTTACGCTATAACAAGATTTTACAGTTTTGGTTGCAAAGCCTAATTTCACAATTTTAAAGCCAAAATGTAATATTGAAACTTTGCCGCCAAAACAGGATTATTCAATAGTGAATGACATTAAAAGTAAAGAGTTGCTAATGAAAATCCTTGATTAAAATGATGGGAGTCATGGGTCAGATTTTGACTGTACTACAAGATATAAACTTTGTAGTAATCAAATATATATTTTTACCTAAAATGTATTTCCGCGATTTTTTGCAAAAGTGTGATTCTGTATGTTTTTTTAATATCAAAAATGTGAATGTTTTTGAATCGTATTTTTGCACAAAATTATGGAATAGTATTTTTAACAAAAAAAATTATATATGGAATTACTTTTTGGCGCAAAGAGTGGAATCACACTTATGATAATAAATTTTCAAAATCGTATTTTTGGTATAAAAAAATTGCAAAATCATTTTTTCGCATGAATTTGCAAATTTGTGTTTTTTTGTGAAAAATCATGAAATTATGTTTTGGCGGAAAATTATGTAATCATGTTTTATCCAAAAATTGCAGAATTTTCTTTTAATTAGCGGAAGATTGAGAAATTGCATTTTCGCATGAACTCCATAATCACCATTTGGCGAGTTTGCCCACATGCCTGCTTAAGAATAAGTAAATATCTAGAGCGGCTTTTTTTGGTTCCGGTTTTTAACGATTTATCGCATCCCTAAATTTGAATAATTCAGCCAAATGTAAGAGACGTAGAAACTAATAACTAGTTTTGAACAAGTTGGTTGGTGGAGCATAAAGATTACGAATAGTACGACGTGACAATTGGTTTTTAAAAAATGATATTTTATTTTCATTTTAACAAAAAATAAAAGTGATATTTTATTTGAATGTAGTTCTGATCAGACGCATGTGAATATGTTTTTCATGCGACTTGTGGGGGACATGATACTAAGACATGAAGATCACACATAAGTTTTGAGGGTAATCAACCTTTGCACAGATAAGAAAAATGACAGCGGTTGAGAATTAATTACGTCATTATCAGCCACAATCATTTATATAATTCAATGGTTACTTTATTTATTGGTTCAACTCTAATTTCATGATTAGAGCTCATCGACGAATTACAGAAACTCGGGGGTCTCGTATCATTTTGAGCGTAAAATTGAAAACATTTTAACGAATTTTTATCATAAAAATGTTAGAGAATGTGACAAAGATTTACATGGCACCGCACTCGAATTTCAACGCCTTAGAGAACGTGGTTTTAAGAGCAGTTCCAATGGGAGTTCTTAACATAAGGTTCATACAGAAAAAACTAAAAAAATAATTCAAAACTAAATAAAATGTTAAGAACCGGTTCTTAATAGAGAGTTTTTAGAATTGTTTTTTTTAGGTAAGAGAGTTTTTAGAATTGTTAAGAACCCCAAACATGTCAATTTGAGATTGGTTGGTTCATTTTAACAAAACAAAAAAATTAAACAAAATTTAAAATGTTTAATAATTTTTAATTTTATGAAATGCAATAATTTTTAAGTTTTAAAATGAAATAATTATTAAACAAAAATTAAAATATTATGAAATACAATATTTTTAAGTTTATGAAATGCAATAATTTTTAAGTTTATGAAATGCAATAATTATTAAACAAAAATTAAAATTTTATGAAATGTAATTATTTTTAAGTTTTATAAAATATAAAATGTTTAATAATTTAAACAAAATAAATTTTACTTAAAATATTATAATTTTCAAAATAATTTTTTTCTATCCTTAAAAACATCAAGTGGGGTTCTACCATTGGAGCTATACAATTTTAGTTACTCTTAAAGAGGTTTTTAACTTAAATATTTTCAAAATTTATAATTAAAATAATGCTAAATATCTGAGAAGGTTAGTACCATGATCATCACATTCGTCATAAAATGAAATTCTTTTTTTTTGGTCAAAAGAAATAAAACACTATTTTATATAATTTTATATTACATGCATTTTAATAAGGAGATCGTTACTTCCAGGCACATTTGATGTGTTCATCAAAAAAATAGAAAATGGTACGTTTGAGAGTGGTGATATAAAAGGTTTCATCTCTCTATACGAAGCATTATGATCATATCTTGCGACAAATCGGATACTAAATTGCATAAAGTCGTTAGGGATTATGCAAACCAACAACTAAGAAAATTTATTGATGATAACTATGACCATAGTATTTACAATATTAATGATCTTGAGATGGTCGTCGAAGCACTAGAGATGCCTTACCATTGGAGAGCGAAAAGACTAGAAACAAAACGGAACATAGATCATAGATTCTTACAATAAACATGTTTATTGGACCCTCTGATGAGAAAGAAATGCCCAAACATGTTTATTGGAAAATTCCGACAGATTATTAATTTTTTTTTTAATTATAAGAAAATGAAAATATTTTTTTTTTTTAAATCCGTCAGAAATCTTTTAGAATTTTCTGACAGGCTATTAAAAATGAAAAAAAAATTTAATTATGTTAGAAATGCGTAAGAAATCTATCGAAATTTTTTGACAGATTAAAAGCTGTTGGAAATTCCGACAAAAATCATCGTGTTTTCTTGTAGTGGGAAGACTTGCGTCTTCATTGAAACCAACCCGAAAACTCTACTAAATCACTTGAAAGATTACAGCTTTTCATTTACCCTCACAGGAAAATGCAGGCTCTTTCTTTGCTCTATTCCCCAAACATTCTGTCAAGGACTATTTTTCTAGATCAATAAGTTTCTTAGATGCATTTTTGCCAGTATCTATTCAGAATCTCGAGGCAGACATAGTAGTTAGCCGTATTGACGGTCGTATTGACAGACGAAGGTAATAATATCCAGGTATTAGGAGGTTAAACGGGCCTCTTGCCACTGATGCTCAACCACTTTTAGGATATTACTTCCCCACGAAAGTCATGTTGACCGCCGTGTTGGCTGACTACTTTGCCTAACTAAAGAAACGGAAAAGAATCACGACTTGCGAATGAAATAAAGAAACCAAAGCTTATGAAGATGTTAGGAAGTCTGGAAAACTAGAGAATTTAGAGAGACATTTAGAGAGAGAAACTTAGAGAGAGGTTTTTATAGAAAATATGAGGTGAGTTTTACAATGGGGGTGCACACATATTTATAGGTGAAGTTTAGTGGACGCTGACATAAGCGCTTACCTCAGCCTATGCGATTACATCATCGCTTACATCACTATTACATCATTATTCTGAATTTAATAATTATACATAAATCAAATGCCTCATTAAAACCTTTCCCGGAAAATCCAGTGGGAAAAACCGAGGATAAGGAAAAAGAGTACAAATGAGTGTTTATGGAGCATTGTTAGTTCTTTATTTCGAACTCGATGATATGTTTGTCGCAACAGCCGTAATGTTCTCCTGGACAAATCTATTCTTCTTCCGGGTCTTCATATGCAGGTTGAGCCTCTATGTTGACGTCGATGTTGAACATTTTTCCGATCTCGTCGATGTTCATCGTGTCATCTGGGATCTGCGCATCTTGAAAGTATTCTGGTGGACATGTTTGAGACATGTGTTCTTGCTTTACTTCGTTTGGTATGATGGTCGCCGATTCTTGTTTTATCATGAAATATTGCAGATCTTCGTCGAGGCTCATCTGGTAGTCGATCGGATAATAGGACCAAGTTAGGATGAAAGGAATTGAAAATGTTTGCCTGGCATTGTTGAGACGGAATGCATGAGTCTAGAAGTCATCGTATGCTTTGTTGTCGTTGACGTTGAAGTCTGGGCGTATTCCTTTGTGGTAATCGTTGTGGTGGATGAGAGTGGGTAGAGCATGAACTTTACCAGTTTTGACGTTGGCATGGACCGGGCGATAGAAGAAGTAGATCGTATGCGGGTTGAAGAACGGGTTAGGGCCTCCTGGTTTTTTGAGCTTTTTGAATGGCAAGCCTGTTGCCTTCGCTGATCGTCTTAATTTTCCGCTCCAAACGGTTAGAGGGGCAAACCGGGTCAGAAATGTTGAAAGACAATCCTTTTCACCTTGCTGAGAATTGATGTATTGATATAGCCACTGGATGTCGAATGTGATGTCGATGGTGTGAACAGAGCAGAGATACCAGAGAAAACAGAGTACTTCTTCCGGCATATTGTGATTTTCGATCCTGTAGAGATGTGCGAATGGGTAGTCTGGATGTATACCCACTGGCGCTATGTAGTGACAACTGATGCCGTGTTTTGATAGGATTGTGGGTTGATGCCTGAAAATTCTTGCGTTAAGATGCTCATGTAGAATCTTCTTGTCGATAAGCTGATGTGCGTCTTCGGGCATGTTGGCATGGTATACATCGAACCTGATTCCTCTTCCAGCACTTTAAAGATAAGTTTTGTCACAATCTCTCTTTGATCTTCCCTAAAAAGAAAAAAAAAATATATATATATAGAGAAGTCTAAGGTTAAGAACGACAGTCTGAGTTCCATAAAAAAGGACTATGAAGGCGAGCTTACACTCATGAAAGCGTCTCCTCACAAGGAACACGAAAGTGAGTAGCATCGTTCTTGATCTGTAGAAAAGAAAAAAAAACTAGTCGATAGAAAAAATAAAATGATACCCTAGAAAAGTAGGGAGAAATCGACGAAGGGAAGAAAAAAATAAGAGAGATTGTGCAAATACTTTCTGTGTGTTCAGGAGCTTGGAAGGGAAAGAATCTATAAGTTCTTTGATCGATACTCCCTCGATGAGACCGCACGCTTAATTGATTTAAGGGGTCAACAATGGAGGTTTTGAAATTCTCTAAGGAGTTTGAACCGTATTTGGGAGATTGCTAAGCTAGCAGTAAGTATGCTGAAATACTATCTAATGTTGGCTGTGTGGTAAGTGGATTCAAGAGTATTAGTCAGGATGATGTTCTAAAGATATGGTGAGTTTCGGTTTTCAAACCTCGACCCTGTTTTTAGTAGTTTGCTTGAGGACAAGCAAAAGACTAAGTCTGGGGGAGTTGATGTATTGCATTTTTAGCGAATTCTAACTATTGTTTTTGACAGTTTTTCGAGTCTTTTCTATGTTTTTAGAGTCATTTCAGGTTGAATCACGTTTGGATGGAGTCTAAGGCTTAAAAGGAAGGATCGGAGGCAAAAGATCAACAAAGTGGCAATTTCCGGAGGACGGATCGATCGTTCCGAATTTGGATCGATCGATCCAT
>JAHZTW010000154.1:34196-51279 GCA_020283515.1 Alliaria petiolata | reverse complement strand
TCTTGCCTTATGCTGAATCGAGATATAGAGACAAAGGGATTATTGGAATATGTTGATTCCAGTACAAGTGGGAGATTGAAGGGAATGTCCTGGAGATCATACTTGTATACACTCTGATATAGTTGTGAAGTCGAGATAAGACTATCATGTGATGCTGGGTAATTATAATGCTTTGCTAGAAGCCACTTATAACTTATGAGTTGTGAACTCATTGCCAGCATCATATGATCCTATAGGGTCACACACCTAAGCAAACTGGATGACGAATACTGGGAATGATCATTAAAGTAATGATCTCATCAATGTGTGAACGTCACACGTTGATATTGAGTTTATATGAGGGTGTCGATCGACACACCTATTGGTGTCGATCGACACCACTCGGGATTAATGATACCGGGTTTAAATTAATGACTGAATTTAAACCGGTTAATCCGAGGGTTTATGGGATTTCCTGCTTGACTCCTATATATACAAGTCAGAGCCACGAAATCAAACAAGGAACTTGCCCTAGCCGTCAAGTAAGAAACTCAGAAGCTCCCAAAGGCACTAGCATCCCTGATCCAGCCTTGTGTCCGTGTGGACTAGCTATAGAGGCGCAGCATCTGAGGCGCTCCAGATCTCGTTTTACCTACCCATTCTGCTGCTAATCACCAGGTAAATCCCTGATCTGAGGACATAGATTCAATAAACATGATCTTGTGACAATAGGAATTTGACAGTCTTAAAGAGTTAAAACCCACCAAATTCCTTCACATACAAGGAGCATTCCCTACATGCCCCCGAACTCACGACCACCTGCAGAACTTCTGCACCATCATCGGAGACCGCCGTTGACACCGCAACCACATGAGCGCTTCACGCCTCACCCACAAGGAGGATTCCCACCTCCTATTATTCACAGAAGCGAGAGTCTCCACCTCCAAACGCCACTGCTCAGAACGATCAGAAAGTCACACCTGCTCCCTTGTATCAGCAAGTGGAGAACCTTATCGAGGCGATAACGGTAATGACTGATTATCAAGCTAAGTCTGAGAGATCTTTGCACGCCTGGATGGACTCTATCAAGGGTGAAGTCTTCCACAAGCTCCAGGAAGTTGCCAACAACGTAAAAGTATTGGAGAACCGCACTTTTGGCAACATCAACAAACTATCCAGGACTTCCGAGGACTTGGCAGATCACAGAGGGGTCCTGAACCGCGGATTAGGCGATGTCCGCGCCCTGAAATACGAATTCGAGGAAACTCGTGGGATCACCTACATCATCATGGGCCGAATGGAGAAAGACATCCAAGAGAGGGAACGCGCCCAGCATAAGGTTGAGTCACAAGTCAAAGACTTGAGAGACGAAGTCGAGAACATGGGGAAGGGTCAAAAGAAAAACGAAGCCATCTTGGCTAGACTGTCTAAGGAACAGAGGAGGCTTGACGGGCTCATCAATAAGCTTATATGAGAACACGAAGCCCTAGCCTCTAGAGCCGAGAAAGCACCCTGTTGTTTCATCCAGGCCCATCTGATGCACGAACCGACCCTTCGGGAAGAGTCACCCGAACTCACTGAGGACGGACCTGTCGCAGGTATCATTACCCACGTGGAGAGACCTCTTACGCTGTATATCAAGAGGGAAAGATAAGTAGAATTCCACAAGAAAGTGGAGGGAATCCCGCTAAGCATAGGATTCGATGAAGCATGGGAAGGCTATGGCTTAAAAGAATACTTTGAAGACAGCTTAGAGAGCAGGAACGAGATCAAGGTTCACTTTGGTCAAGCCAGACGTTCAATCCCCTCTGCCAGAGCTGCCTACTTCTCCCGCGCTGAGAAATACGAGAGCTACACCAATAGGATCTCTCGAGAGAACCTCGGCGAGTTCGACGAGGTAGTTCGAAGCCTTCCGTCAGGTATCACGTTCACTGAAGCATGGACAGAGCATCTTATTGGGCATTATTTTTGTGAAATCAATGAGACCATGCTGGAGATACAAGACCTTTTCGCACGAGCAAGGCCAGGAAGGGCACTTCGCACCCTGCACAAGACGAGGAGCCTTGGTCGATTTCTCGTCACATGCGAAATCAAGGGAATCAAGGTCGAGGCATTATGCGACCCCGACTCGACTATTAGCGTTCTACCTACCTACGCGGTGCGAAAACTCGGGTTCAGGCACGCCCACACGACGGAAGTACTGATTGGTCTGGCGGATCAATCCTTCGCTGCCCCGAGAGGAGTCATTTATGATCTCCCGGTCATCATTGACGATTGTAGAATCCCGGTAGACTTCTACATAGTCAAGACACGCCAAGAAGAAGCTGCACCTCTCATCTTGGGATGGCAGTTCTTAGCCATTGTAGGAGCCATCATGGATTGGCCAAACAGGCGAGTCTCATTTGCCAATATCGACGGAAAGAAGTTCTATCTCGCGGTACCTTACACCATGGAGAAACACCTTCTTGAGAAGGACGAAGATGCCATCATGGAGAGACTCGAGGAGCTTTTACCAGAAGAGGCCGCACATAAGGCAAAAAGACCTTGCCTAAGGTCGAACTCCACCTCCAACTAAGCTCCTAAACTACCAAAGTCTAGCTAAAAGACTCTAAACAAGAGAGGCTTAATGGGAGGCAACCCATTTTAGGTATTCTCTTTCTCATCTCTTTAACCATACTAATTTTTAATTTTGGTTTCTTCTTAGTTTACAGCATTTTCATAAACCCCAAAAGCACAAAAAAAATCAAAAAAACCAGAAAAGACCAAAAAAAAAGAAGAAGGAGTTTCGAAGAACACTCACTTGGCGACGATCCGCCCGCCGGCCGGCCAGACAGAGCCTGGCCGCGCCACGAGCCACGATTACGCGGACGAAGGACGCTAGGCCGCGGCCGCGATAACCCGTCGCGCGGCCGGCCTTCGTCTTAAGACGTTTCCGTCCCGACCTCACCAAACCGGACCTCCTTCAACCTGTTACAAGCCTTTCAAGTATCCTCCTTGATTCAATGGCCTGAACACGACCTAAAGACCGCAAAGATCACTTCCACAACCGCGGCACGTTGCTGTTGCATCAAAGATGGCGAGACAAGACAAGACTCCATCCAAGTCAAGTCAAGTTAATGATCCATCTCTCTACTTACTTCGTCCAGCACGTTCAACGGAAAACGAAGAAGAATACCACGGTTCCAGAGGATGATCCACGAAAACGAAGAAGAACACCACGGTTTCAGAGGATGAAAACCGTAGTGCAAGCTCCAGAAGGAAGAAGATGCAACTTCTTTCACCAAACCGCGAAGAGGAAAATTCCCGAAGAGTAGCTTCTCCATTCCTCGACCGAGACCTTTACCGAAGCCAAGTAAGAATTTCATATGGCTTTGAAGTTCATACTAGCAACTCCTGTCTTCCGGGATCCCGAACAGATCACTGGATAGGCCAGCATAGACCCAAACTTCAAATCAAGTTTCTGAGGTGACACAATCTTCAAGACGCAAGGACGGAAGATTTTCCATCTCTCATTCATACCACACGCCCATCCACCCATACCAATCCCAACGCCACTTTCAAGTAAGTCTTCACAAGCTTGTACTTGAATTTACCTATCTTTTTCACCTCAACTCGATTTAAACAAACTGGGACAGTTTGATTTAAGTCTGGGGGGGGGGGGTTCTTATATTACTAATTATGCTTTTATTTGATGAGTCTTATGCATACTTACATCATTTATCGAGTCGTTTTATAGAGTCAAAACTTTTTTCTTTTAGTTGGAAACTATGAACTTTGCTAGGTACAAGTCACTTTGAACAAGGAACCTTAATGACCATTCTCACGGATTTAGAAGCAAGGTTTACTAAGTTGAACACGGCGAGTGGATCATTCCAGCGGAGAAAGTTCTAATCTCTAGAGTACTCGAAGGATCTTGCGTTGACTCGCACCTAATGAATCAAATCTTCTCGTCAAGGGGCTTGAGGTACTTCAAACTTTGCTCCTCTTTTAGACTCTAGCATGACTAAGTAGATGCAATGCAACCTCTCCTTGATCTTCCCTTGTTATAGAAAAGAAAAACAAATATAGAAAGAAAGGTTTTAGTTTGGGAATGGCAACCAGAGTTCCTTAAAAGACAATGACGGTTCGCAGCAATCATGTAAGAAAAAAGAAAAAAAAATGGAATAAGAAAGTCGATTGAAAAAGTAAAATGATACCCTAGAAAAGTAGGGAGAAATCAACTAAGGGAAAAGAAAATAGGAGAGTTGTGTCTGAAATGTCTATGTCTAGATGTTTGGAAGAGAAAGTATAATGTCTCGTCGACCAATACTCCCTCGATAGATACTGCACGCATAAATGAATAAAGGAGTCAACAAGAGGGACCTCGAAATACTCAAAGGGACAATGAAGCGTATCGGGAAGGGTGAAAAGCTCAAGGTAACTAGACCCAAACGCCTTGAAGCTGAATTCCGAGTTATGTGACTCAACAGGTCGATTGCTAGACTTGATGAGTTCCCAAGTATTGGTGAGTTTCCACGTTTTCAAACCTCTTTTCCTTACTTAGATTTCTGTTTTGTTTGATGACAAACAAAGGTTTAAGTCTGGGGGAGTTGATAACATGCATATTTTACCCATTTTTACTATCATAAGTGAGTGCTTTAATAAACATTTCACTAAGGTTTTGATGCATAAACACTAGATTCCGAGTATTTGGTTGTTCAAGACTTTTTTCAGGTAATCTCAGCAAAAGACGCATATTCTTGAGCAAAATGGACAATTCTGGAAATAGTGCCTAAGGACAGAAGTTCAACACCAAATGAAGGCCTTCCCACCACGAGATCAAGCTCATATTTTGAGACAAGGTAGCCTTATCAGCTGTCTTTCACCTCGAAGTGGTTTGAGAGAAATCCCACGGTTGGATCTCAAGTTATGAAGGAAGCAAGAAGGTCCGTCAAGCACCCGGAAGGACGAGCTGGCCGCGCCACGGCCGAACCAGACGACCAGTGGCTGCGCTACGGCCAGTCGCTCGCGCGGCCAGGCCACTCACGGATTCCCGAGCCCATTTGAAACCCAACTTAAACCCGCAGCCGTCTTATGCAAGCCAAGACCTAATCCACGACCTAGGGCACTTGAAGACCTATATATACTCGACCTTTAGGGTTTTTTAGGGCATCACCACTTAGCATCACGAAATTCTTTTGTTACAAACTTCTCTTGCCGGCCGCGAATCTTTGATTCGTGGTTTCCAGTTTGTTCTTTGAGGGAGATTTATTTGTTATTGAACCCTCTTTTATTTTAATCGATTTATACAAGTAATGCATTCATCAATCACGTTTTCTACTTCTTCTTTTATGTCTGAGTAGTTTACTTTCGTTGGGTGTTCTTTAAGAGGATCTATGGGGAATTTCATTAACTGTTGTTAAACCGATTGTTTAGGCCGAAGATTAGGATTTTCTGTCTCACCTTATTCATTCTTATTGCATGAGTCTAGTGTCATGAACTATATTCTGATCGCAGGGTCTTCAGAACGACGAATGTCCTGAATCTCAGATCTAGACCAAAATAGGGTAGAGAGAGCATCCTTTAAAAGATGTCTGAATGTTTATTGTCCCGATCTTATTGTTTGTTCGTCTAGGACGCAGGATATGAAAGTATACCTGTGGAATGGAAGTTCGCAGATCGACCTAGTTTGATAAAGTTAGGTTGTTAAAACCAGTGAATCAGTTTGGGGAAAATCGCCTAGTCTCGCTTGCTTAACTTTTGTTTGTTTGATTTCTAGTTAGAACCTCATAGATTTCTCGAGAAGATTCCCAACGTGTTCGCCCCATCTGCTTTTCAATCGAGATTTACGCACTTCCATACTTTACTCTTTCTGCACTGCTTTTTAATCGAGATTTACGCACTTCCATACTTTACTTTTTTTGCACTACTTACCTGATTTCCTTTTTACAAGTCCTTAAGTTTATTTTCTTTTTCCCGTTGGTTATAGAAAAGGCTGACAACCTTATCTATATAAGGCGTGGTACTGCTTTCTTTATTTTCTGCAAAAACCGTGACACTTACCCCCAAACCCCAATTCTCTGCGTCTTTGGTTGCCCTGATTCTTCTGTTTTGCAGTTGACCTCCTCTCGGTGGATCGATACCCTAAGTACTACAACGCACGCTGTGCACTTGCAGCTTAAGGTCCTACAAATTCAAAGCTCGACGAGTCCTCAAAGAAATCCTCCAATCTCAGACGACTATTTAGACCCCATCAGAATCCACTCACCCCGGTGAAAGAGATTCGTAGCATCCTTGGGCATGCCATTTTCTATAGGAGATTCATCAGAGACTTCTCCAAGATTGCTAGGCCACTCACTAGGCTTTTTTACAAAGAAGCTGAGTTTGTTTTTGATGATGAATATCTTCAAACCTTCACAACCATCAAGGAGGCTCTTATGAGTGTTCCAATAGTTTAAGCTCCGGATTGGGATCTACCATTTGAGATCATGTGTAATGCAAGCGACTACGCAATTGAAGCAGTCCTAGGACAGAGAGTAGACAAGCGTCTACATGTGATTTACCATGCAAGTCGAACGCTAGATGATATCAAAGTGAGATACGCTACAATCGAGAAGGAATTGTTGGCGGTTTTTGATATACTCATAATTTAGCATAATTTAGCATTCATTTTAGATAGCTTTGCATGTTCTTTTTCATCCATTTAGCCACTTTTAGTCTCATTTGCATCCATATTAGAGTCTAGTGAGTTTTAGCTTAAGGTGTTGCATATTTGTACATATTAAGTCCTTATTAGGTGTCTTGGAGGCTTGGAGGGCCTTATGGAGTGATGGTTAACAAGGAGGAAGAAGAGAAGATGGTCAAACAAGAAGCAGACGAGTTTTAGAAGTGTATCGACCTTGGTGTCGAGCTACCAAGGTCGATATGGCCTGGCAGGAAGGACAGGGAGTGCATATCGAGCATTTGTATCGACCTACCAAGGTCGATACAAGTCGTCCCGGAGTTTTGGAGCGAGCGTATCGAGCATTTGTATCGAGCTAGCAAGCTCGATACGTGTCCCAGCCAAAGAACAAGACCTGGCGTATCGAGCATCTATGTCGAGCTACCAAGCTCGACACGACCCTTAAGACAATCTTTAGCAGCGTATCGAGCTACATATCGACCTAGCAAGCTCGATACGCTGCCCGATTATCAGACTTAAACCGGGTCAATACCCGACTTGTTCCGGGTTGACACGATTCGTCCACTGTTCACTATAAATAGTAAATGATCTAAATTTTCCTAAGTATCTTTTAATCTTTTGTTCTTGCTTAGAAAACCTTTCTCTTTGGTTTCTAAGTGATTTTGTAAGACATTTATTTGAGTTTATGCAATTCAGTACTTACTTTTCTTAATCTTTCTTACCTATCTATCTAATCATGTTTATCTTCATCTCTTTCATAGGATTTGAGGGTCTAATCATGATTAGTGAGTAGTTTCCTTATGATCTAGGGATGGGTTAGATTTAAGGTGTTTCATGGATTGATCTTGATGTCTAGGATTAGATTCTTTCATTTCCCTCCTTGTTTAGTGTTCATAATGCTAGTTTAGCCTTGAACAAGCCAAAAATAGGCCTTAGGGAATTTCCCACCCACAAGGTGTTTGTAGAAATTCCCCAACCAACTAAACAAGGGATTTACACAGACCATGCTGCATTAAGTTACATTTATGCGAAGAAAGACACCAAGCCACGGTTGTTGAGGTGGATCCTCTTGCTCCAAGAATTCGACATGGAGATTGTGGATAAGAAAGGTGTGTAAACTGTTGTAGCTGACCATTTGTCTCGAATGAGGATTGAAGATTTGGTTCCTATCAATGATACTCTAGTAGAGGAACAACTCATGATGGTGGGAACTCTTGACGACGTGTACCAAGTAAACAAGGACATGGAAACCTTGGAAGGCATAGAAGAAAGGGCCATCTTGTGGTATGCATATTATATTAACAACTTGGTAAGTGGAGACATACCAAATGATCTTGATGCATACCGAAGGAAGAAATTTTTCAAAGACATCAACCATTTTTGCTATGATGAACCCTACCTGTTTAAAAGAGGCTTGGATGGGATATATAGAAGGTGTGTAGCTAAAAAAAAGTCAAGGGGATCTTATTCCATTCTCACGGTTCGGCCTATGGTGGGCATTTCACTACTTTCAAGTTCAACCTGGTTTTACAAGCTGGTTTTGGTGGGAAAGCTTGTTTAAGGACACTCACAACTATGTCTCCTCTTGTGAGGCATGCCAAATAAAGGGGAATATTGGTAAACGTGACGAGATGCCACATAACCCGATATTGGAAGTCGATATCTTCGATGTATGGGGGATAGACTTCATGGGACCATTGCCCTCTTCCTGCAGGAACAATCACATACTAGTTGCTTTTGATTATGTCTCGAAGTGGGTAGAAGCCGTGGCCAACCCCACAAATGATGAAAAAGTGCTGCTCAAACTATTTAAGTTCACTATCTTCCCAAGGTATGGAGTTCCAAGAGTGGTGATAAGCGATGGTGGCAGCCATTTTATCAACAAGATGTTCGAGAATATTCTCAAGAAGCACAGGGTCAAGCACAAGGGAGCCACACCTTATCAACCGCAAACAAACAGGCAAGTAGAGGTCTCTAACCGCGAGATCAAGGCAATATTGGAGAAAACAGTTGGTGCAACGAGGAAAGACTGGTCAGCAAAGCTGGATGACACTTTATGGGCTTACCGAACTGCTTTCAAGACTACTATTGGAAGATCTCCTTTTGCCCTCCTCTATGGAAAAGTCTGCCACGTACCCGTAGAATTCGAGTAGAAAGCTCTATGGGCCATCTGAGCTTTGATATCAAAACAGCTCAAGAAAAGAGGCTGATAAACCTCCATGAGCAAGAAGAAACTCGGTTGGAAGCATTTGAAAGCTCTCGGATCTACAAGGAAAAGACCAAGGCCTTCCACGACAAGAAGCTCAAAGCAAAAAATTTTGCACCAGGAGACCAAGTGATGCTGTACAATTCAAGACTAAGGCTCTTCCCTGGAAAACTAAAGTCTAGATTGTCCGGTCCGTTCACAATCAAGGAAGTTCTACCATATGGGGCCGTGACACTCGAAGGCAAAGAAGGGGGATGATACGATCCTGGTCAACCTCGACAAGAATCCTTCCAAGACCTTTCACTCCAAGGGGTAACGTGATAATCCTAAGTTTCGGGTGGCTCGTGTAGACCCAACAAAAGGTATATTAAACCTGATGCATGATACTATCTTAAACGATCCAAAGGAAGATAGGCGGTGGAACCTCCAAATGTAGTTTTGTGTAGAACCAATAGCAAGTATATTAAACTCACCACTTGATCTATTTCAACACAAGCCAACACCTTTTGGTTGATAGAATGGTCACACAAGAGACTGTGGAATGACTCTTGATATACCGGTTTGATAACTTAGATATTACACACTATGAAATCGAAATGTTCACAAAGGAACAAAGAGAATCACTCTCAAAGAAAAAGAAGATAAAAAGTTGGTTGTTATTTCTCAAAAGGATTACAAGAGTATTTATAAGAAATACTTTTGAGAAAACTAGACAAATAAATTGTCTTGAAAATAACTAAAGACTAAAACTCATTAAGGAATTAAAAAATGTGTTGAATAACTCTTGGCCTCCAAAATGACTCTTGAAACTCCATTTTTGTCACTTTTCTTTGACCAGAAAATAAAGTTATTATTTTGGGTTTTCTTGGGCTTGAAATAGATTCAAAAGAGGTTGGACTTGGTAGCTATCTTCCCCAAACGAATTCTGCACATTCTTCTTGTCCAGAACGTCAAAAATAAGCCCATTACGTGCAACTCCAAATTGCTTGGCTTGCAATAGCTTCAGAATGGGTTTAGAAAACCATGTGAACCAATTTGCCTCATTAAAACCTTTCCTGAAAAACCCATTGTGATAAAACCAAGGATAAGGAAAAAGAGTACAAATGGTCACAACCCATTTGTAAGCTTTAGCTTCACGTTCAGGTCCAAGCTTAGTTTTCACCTCTGCAATGATTGTAATCTCGACATTGGGATCTTGTTCGGCATTTGGCTTTAGGTCGGCGTCATGTTTGAGCTCGGCAGCATGCTTGATTTCGGCATCACGTCCTTCTTTCTTGGTGTTTTCCATGATCGCATCAGGTTCAAGCATTGCATCCCATGGTTCAAGCTCAGTTTCTTAGGTTCGGGCATAGCTTCCTCAGGTTCAAGCTTAGCTCCCATTTGATCATCTTTGTTGCTTCTTATGATCATGATCGTATCATACCCCTCCTCTTGAAAAAGATTTGTCCTCAAATCTTGTTTATCTGCAACAAAAGAAAGTAAGCCAGAAACATAGAAACTTGAACTCATATCATACTTACCTTGCAAGTCATTCTGATTGGCATTGTCACTGATTTTCTCCAAGACTTTAAATGGACCATTGATCCTTGGCATCAATTTTAGTTTCTTTTGGTCTAGAACACGATCCTTCCTCATTTGAAGTGAAACCTAATCACCAGGTTCAAAGATCAATCGGCAACACCTTTTACTTGCTTGGTTTTGGTATTGCTTGTTTCCTCTAGGCTCCAGCGACTCAAAGTCACGATAAAGAACATATTCCATTAACCACAAGTGTAGCCACATGTTCTGTGTATGGACTTTTATTCCTTCAGCTTGTATAACCTGTGCACTCAGAACAAAGACTAGAAACACGAATTTATATGTGCAACAGGTAGTCCCTTTCAAAGCAAACAACTTTCCTTCACTTAGAACATGTAAAACAAGTTTCAAATGTTCATCTAAGTGTTTGCTATAGACCAGAATGTCATTAAGATAGACAACAACATCAACAATTCCAGTGAATGGACTCAAAACATGATTCAACAATCTCATCAAAGTACTAAGAACATTAGCTAAGTCAAACGGCATAACTAACCAATCAAGTAAACCATGTTTTGTTTTGAAAACAGTTTTCCATTCAACACTCTTTTTCATTCGAGTTTTATGATAACTACTCCAGAAATCAATCTTAGAAATCACACATGAACCATGCGACTTGTCAAGCATGTCATCAAACAGAAAATAATTTGGCATAAAAAGCTTTTCAGATTTAGACTTTCACAAGATTGGATTATGCTATCAAAAACATGTTTTGAAACACAAATCTCTTTCATATTTTCCAAACCAAATCGTTTTTCCTCTTGAGAAGAAACGAGAACAAACAAACAAGGCCATGTCCTAACCAAATCATTTTCCTTACAGTGCTTTGGATAGTCATAAGAGAATGACTTAGGAACAGGTTCTGGCAAAAAGCTGGTCTGCTGCTCCACGTCACTGATCAATGGCACACTTCTTTTTGCTTCTTTTGGTGAGTTCTCTTCTTGGACCTGTGAAACAGAAATATTGCTACTCGGTTTCACCGGTTCTAAACAGGTAAGTTCTTCACAAGTCTTTTTATTTTCAAGAATAAAATTGTCACAAATCAGATTGAGAGGAGGAAAGAGAACACCTTGATATCACATATCTTTTGAGAAAGGCGTTATGCTTCTTCATAATTGTGCTCTCATTTTGACATTCCTTCTTGCTCAAGTATTCTGATATCTCTGTAAATTGCATGTTAGCATACATTTCATGCTAGTTAGGACCCCACGGCCAGTCGCTGCGCGGCCACACCACTTTGCGGTTCCCGAGCCCATTTGAAGTCCAACTTAATCCCACAGCCATCTTAAGCAAGTCAAGACCTAATGGACGACAAAGGGGACTTGAAGACCTATATATACTCGTTGTTTAGGATTTTTTTTAGGCATTACGAAAATTCTCTAAGTTACGAAACACTTTTGGTGGCCGCGAATCTCATATTCGCAGTTTCACTTTGTTCTTCAAGAGATTGACCTTGCTAAGCATACACTAACTTACACAAGCAATCAATGAAAACCAGATAACCTAGCAATCCTACGGGCATTTTCAGGACAAGTACTCGGGGAGGTTCAAGAAGAAATTGAGGTTAACTCTCGTTTCTGCTCTAAGTTAGCGAGAGGAAACACTAAGTTAGTGTCTAAGTTAGTGTTTTCGTCTTCCTACTTTCTTCCAACTTATTCATACATCATCTTTAGTTCTTAGAATAAACGAAAATAATCATTAAAACGACTCAAATAAAAAAAAATGAGAGATCATTAGTACGGATAAATCCTCCCCCTGACATAAATCGCACTGTCCCCAGTGTGAAATAGTTGTGAAAGGATGGGACTGGCTCAAAATAAAGAAAAAGTAAAAGATAAGGGTGAAATAGATGGAACCAGATTCGTTAGCAGGAAAAGTTTCGGCCTAGCCGCGGTCTTCAAGGCATTTGAACTCAGGGTTTGAAGGTCCCCATCTATGTATCCACTCTCTCGAAGATGTCGCGCCATCCTCTCAAGTATCTCGTTCTGGCGTACAATTTGCTCCTGAAGGGCGGTGTTCGCGGGATTAGTTGAGGTGGACGGTGTCGCAGATCGTGAGGTGTTGTGCATCGAGGAAGATGATATGTAGTGGGCTCTCTGACTCTTAGCCTTAGTGGATAGGTACTCTCCAATAGTAAGCGGGAGTCGTGATAACTCGGTACGGAACTCCTCGTGTTTTGGGATCCACTGTGGTGATACCTCTGAAAGGCGCGTGACTGTGAGAGACGGTAGATAGACCGTGCGGTTGTCTCCCTTCCCGAGTCGGTATCGGTATCCGGATGCACAAAACGCACGGCCGGATGTGAAAGAAAAGCAGATGGATGCCTTTCCTTGTTGTGTATGTCTCTGCCCTTCAGTCCCCAAAGATCATCACTCCACTCTTCTTCAATTCTTGTCTCGCTTCCCAAGTCGAAACCAAATATCTCGCAAATCCGAGGGATGTTCACCTCATAAACCCTACCGCGAATGTTGAAATAGAGAATACCGTCTTTTGGATGTGATTTCCTCCCTCGTCGGTAGGACATTAAACTGAAGATAAGAAATCTTACGTGAGCTCCTTATAAGTATGTCGATCAATCTCCATAAGGGTCTTGAGGCTTAGCTCGCCCAAATTCCATGTAACGTGTCGGTGATGCCCAAAACGTCTAAAGCGGAGTAATCGATTTTGAGGGTCATCCTAATCTCCATCTTCTTTATTGATGCGTAGTATTTAGAGCTTCGGTTTTTCAAGTTTTAAATTTATAAACCCTAATTCATGCAAGTGCACATATGTGCATTGTAGTACTTAATGTATCGATCCACCGAGAGTGTATGTCTAACTACAGAATCAGTGATAGTTAGAAAACGTTCCTAAGACAAGAAGGGGGGTTTGGAGAAGGGTGTTTCGCGGACGGTGGCAAGCAGGGAAGAAACTAAATAACAGATATGCAAACAAAACGTGGTGCTCAAGGGTGTGCTCCGGGGTACTAGGCGATTTTCCCTAAACAGATTCACTGGTTTTAACGATCTAACTTTGTCAAGCAAGATCGATCTATGAATGCAAATTCCGCTGGTATACTATCGTGTCCTCCGTCCTAAGCAAACACTTAATAATGATCGGGACGATAAACATTCACGACACCTTCCTAAGTACGCATAAGCGTCCTAGAAATGATGTTCTCCACCCTACTATGTTCGGATCCGAGATTCAGCGCGATTGCGGCTCTCAAAATCCTATAATAAGACTCTAGTTCATGACGCTAGACTCATGCAATAAGAAGAAGTTTGGTAAGAAAGAAAACCCTAATGTGACTAAGCAATTTATAAGCCACTTATTCAAATCAAGAGATCGAGAACAAGATAATTAAACAAAAGAGAATCGATGATGATCTCAACCAACCCACGTGTCTACTCTAAATTGATTGCGGCGAGCAGAAACGAGAGTTAACCTCATTTGGTGGTGCCAAAGAAGCTAGGAGACCCCGGTTCGATCGCAAAAAAAAAACTAAGTTAATGTCCTGAAGACACTAACTTAGCCCGCGGGATTGAGTCAGTCCAAGATTGTTTTATTGAGTCAAGACTATGTTGAAACTATGAGCTTTTCTTGGAACTAAATATTTTGTACTAACACTTGAAGGACCATTGCCACATCAGTTGATTGCAGATTTTATTAGGTAGAACGCTGTGAGTGGTTCAATCTAACAGAGAAAGTTCAGATTTCTGGAGAGTTCGAAAGATTCATTGTTGGCTCCGCCCAAATGAACTTTATTTTTCTCATCTTGTGGCTTGGTATGCATCGAACCTGATTCCTCTTCCAGCACTTTAAAGATAAGTTTTGTCACAGTCTCTCTTTGATCTTCCCTAAAAAGAAAAAATATATATATAGAGAAGTCTAAGGTTAAGAACGACAGTTTGAGTTCCATAAAAAGGACTATGAAGGCGAGCTTACACTCATGAAAGCGTCTCCTCACAAGGAACACGAAAGTGAGTAGCATCGTTCTTGATCTGTTGAAAAGAAAAAAAAATAGTCGATAGAAAAAATAAAATGATACCCTAGTAAAGTAGGGAGAAATCGACTAAGGGAAGAGAAAATAAGAGAGATTGTGCAAATACTTTCTGTGTGTTCAGGAGCTTGGAAGGGAAAGAATATATAAGTTCTTTGATCGATACTCCCTCGATGAGACCGCACGCTTAATTGATTAAAGGGGTCAACAATGGAGGTTTCGAATTTCTCTAAGGGGTTTGAACCGTATTTGGGAGATTGCTAAGCTAGTGGTAAGTATGCTGAAATACTATCTAATATTGGCTATGTGATATGTGGATTCAAGAGTGTTGGTCAGGATAGAGTTCTAGAGATATGGTGAGTTTCTGTTTTCAAACCTCGACTCTATTCTTAGTAGTTTGCTTGAGGACAAGCAAAAGACTAAGTCTGGGGGAATTGATGTATTGCGTTTTTGAGGATTTCTAACCTAATGTTTTCAATGGTTTTTCGAGTCAACATGTGTTTTTTAGAGTCTTTTAGTGTTTTATCGAGTCTTTTCAGGTTTTAGGTCGCTTTGGAAGAAAATGAGTCATTTTGGGTGCAAACGAGCATATGGAGATGCAGAATCATGCAAATACGTCTGAAGTCTGGCCTTCGTTAAAGCACTTCCCATTGATGGATCGAGCTGAATTATGGATACAAGATAGATAGTTGAGTTAGCTTTCATATGGAAGTGATTTGAAGTCGATCCAACGGTGCGATCAAAAGTTATACCAGTTTTAGTGAAGACTGTTCAGCCTGATGAGAAGATGAAGCATGTACAAAAAAAGTCCAGAAGGATATTAGATCGATCGATCCATATTCAGATAGATCGATCCAGTATTTTGAAGATTTCCCGAGACTTTTTAGATCGATCGATCCATATTTAGATCGATCGATCCAGTATTTTGAAGATTTCCCGAGACTTTTTAGATCGATCGATCCATATTTAGATCGATCCGTCCATTCCTCAGTCGAAAAAAGGCAATCTGAAACTTCCTGTTTTGCCCTGGAATCATCCTAACTCAACATATTTCGACCCTAGACCTATATATACTTATTTTTGGCTATTGTTTAGGCAACACTTTCTATTCTATTGAGATTTTTAGGTCTTGTGCTTTGTAAGCTTGGGGAGACGAGTTTCTGCATCTTTGGAGAAGATTTCTGAACCCCTTTAGATTTCTTATTTATTGATTATGAATTTATCTTCATCTCTTTGTTTGTTCTCTGCATCCATGTCTGAGTAGATCCATAGTTAGGTTTAGGGTTTTCAAGGGAATTTATGAATCACTGAATTAGACATAAATAGGGAATTATCTTGTGGTTTCTTCATCTATTGTTGATCTCATTGCTGAAACTTGATTAGCTACCTAGTTTCTGATCTTTGGTTGTTTAACGCATCAAAAGTGTTTGTTTAAAATCCTGAAAGAACATAGATGAGCAAAACGTCCTTAGCCAACGAAAGCTGATGTTAAGGCGTTTTGTGAACATATCAAACTCAAAATTAATGCTTGTTTAGAATTCTAAGTTCAAACGACAGTTTAGATACTTAGGTTGTTAGACAAAGTAATTGATACCATGACGGTGGATTGATTATACAATTGTGTTTTGAGTTCTAGAACGGTTCATAATCCATTCCCTGAATAATTGTCTGATTCGTGATCTCTGTATTCCTGCTAATTGCCCTTGACCTAACGCTTGTTTTATTGATCTTTAACCGTTTTTATTTGCTATTTTCGTTTTACCTTGCAAACTACAACTATATATTTGTCTTAGCTTAATTTTGGTCTAAATAATCGTAGTGTGACCTTTGGAACTTGTGGATTCGATTCCTAAATACTACGACATTGCTGTGCACTTGCAGTAGATATTTTAGAGTTAAAACTCTGCATATCAAGTTTTTGGCGCCGTTGCCAAGTTCCAATTGCGTTACCTACGAGTTTAGGTTTGAAGTTTAGTCTAAGACCCTAACTTTCACTAACTTTTTCTATTAGTATTTTGTTTCTTACAGGTGATGGCCATGGATTACAATGATTGGCCACAAGAAGAAGATTCCACATTTGATGAATACATTCAAGATGAGCAATCTGTGGAGCCACCACTTGATGAGAGTGTACTCACATTAGAACAAATAGTTGAGTTAGATGAGCTTTTCATAGAAAATCCAACATTTACAAAGAGTGATCTAGCAGCTATGATTCGGTTGAACCTCATGTCATATCGAGCAGCACTTGAAGGAAGGGAGCTCACTTTATATGAGATAGAGATAGCCCATGCACTTGAGGAGGTAATATATTGGGTTCCACCAAGCTCAATACAAGGTACACCTTTTTTAACCTTTGAATCTCATGATGATGAGGATAGTTGCATGCCTTGCATTGAAGATGTAGCTTATAGTTTGCCAACTCCCCTGCTCATTGATGAATGCTATGATTTAATATGTGAATCTGAAAAGACTAGATACTTTAAGAGTAGAAAAACTTGCTAGAGATTTCCATGAAGTGTGCTTTGATATTAATTATCTAAATTATCTTGAGTTTAAGCTTTCAATGCCTGAGGAATCTAGATCTCTTCTTGAAAAATCTTACCTAGGGGATGTGTTTGATATCGATATGATCTTAAATGAGATAGAGAACCCTAAGGTTGAGATAGATTCTAGA
>JAHZTW010000154.1:0-33217 GCA_020283515.1 Alliaria petiolata | reverse complement strand
AAAAAAAAAAAAAAAAAAAAAAAAAAAAAAAAAAAAAAAGAAACGGGAAGAAAATGCCTAAGAGCCTTAAGAGAATCATGACGTGCATAGAAGGCAGAGCCTGGGCGATATGGTGAGAATTTTTAAATGCCATCCAATCCGAACCAGAAACAAAACTCGCGGATGTGTACGTGCGGAGAGTGATTGGAAATCGTGGATCTCAATAGTTCCACCTTCTCTTGCTGTTTTGCATAATATCTCGCACCTTCCGGAGATTTATACGGTAACCCGAAACACTCTAAACCTCACCAATAAAGGCCCCTATATACCTAACCTCATTGAATCTAGCTTTATATCCCTTGACAAGGATCACGCCAAACTTAATACTACTTAGAGAGGTAGTTGACTGAAACCTGAAGTTTAGATAGTGAAAGTTTCGCAAGGGACTAGTGTTGAAGGAACTATAGTGAGAATTTTCTAGGCTGAGCTTGGATAGACTTGTTCGATGACTTATGGTTTAGAAGGACGGTCGCTGAGTTTTTTGCTAGTTCCGATATTTTCAAACCTCTTTTCCAGGCTTTGTCTGCGTTTTGTTTGAGGACAAACAAAGGTTTAAGTCTGAGGGAGTTGATAACACTCATATTTTACTCCTAAAACCTATTATTTCAAGATCATTTATAAGTGTTTTAACCCTGTTTTCAACGGTTTTAAAGTGATTTCCACGTTTCCTAGTCTTAAGAGCCATTTCAGGAAAATTGGACAAAAAGGACACATTTTGGAGCAAAACGGGAACTTCAAGAACATGTGCTCGGAGCCATAAGTTCAGCATCAGATGACCACCTTCCTACCACAAGATCAAGCTCATATTTGGATACAAGATAGCCCTTCCAGCTGTCTTTTATGCCAAAGTGATATGAGTTCAATCCCACGGTTGGATCTCAAGTTACGAAGGAAGCAAGAAGGCCCGTCAGACACATTCCCAGAAGAAGGATGGCCGCGCCACAGATCCTCAGGAGACCAGTGGCCGCGCCACGCTTGGTCGCTCGCGCGGCCACACCACTCCGGCCCATCCCGAGCCCGTTTGCACTTATTCGATATTTTCCCGAGGTTAAAACGCGAAGCCCACTTCCTGAAGACCGGGAGCCTATATAAAGGAACATTAGGGTTTCAGAAGAGGTGTGACTTCACAGAGAGCTTTTCCAGAAACACTTCTGCGCCGCACAGAGAGAGAAAGAGAGAGAAAGTTCGACGGCCCCGGAGTTGAAGACCTCGAGAGAGAATTCTTCTGCAGCCGCCTACTCCTCCCTCTTTTCCCTTTCATCTTTTGTTCTTAGTTCTTTGCTTTTCAATACTTTAAGAAAGCCTCTCTTCAATCGATTTTCCTTGAAGAGGTTTTCTCACTTTGTTCTTTTTATTAATACAATTCGCACCTTTCATACCTTAAAGATGTCTCCCGTTCCCATGAACGAGTAGTCATATAGTTGGGTTTTTAAGGGGATTTTCGAAGGGGTTTAATCATGGATTGATTTCGCTAGGTTGATAGAGATAGAGTTTCTTTTAGGTATCTTCGTTGATGTCTTGTTCTTATTGAATGTTTGCTTCTCTGATCAATTAGCAACTGATTCCAGGACGACTAGATACATGAACATGTGGTCTATCGTCTGGATCTAGAAGTTAACGAGCGGATCGCACCGTAGGATGTTTAGGCATATCGACGGACCGCACCGAGAGTGTTTACAAATAGGTGAATGATATGTATGCGCGGTTGTCTTGCATCGTGGGATGAGAAATCATATCCGCAGTGAAGGACAAACGCAGGTGGTTAGATCCGTGAAGGCGGGGTAGTCATAGTCGACCGTTTCAGCTTAAGAACCTAACCTATTAAATCATCTAGAACCTATCCTGTTGCTTGTTAGATCCGATCCATGAACCCCAGAGAATATCCCTGAACCCAACGCCGTTTATTCATTGATTTACAACCGTTTAATTATTTTCTGCTGCTTGATATCATTACTGCAAATCGTGACACATTGCATCCCACAAGCTCCCATTTAGTTTAAAGAAGTTAGAAATCTTAGGACTTTCGCAAAACAACAATCTATGTGGATTCGATCCCTTAATATACTACTGTGATTGCTGTGCACTTGCAACTATCTTAGGGGTAAAACTTGAAGTAAAAGAAACCCCGCATCAAGCAACAAACCCATGTTGGAGATACAAGATCTCTTCACACGAGAAAGGTCAGGAAGACTACTTCACAGCCTGCACAAAATGAGAAACCTTGGTCGATTTCTCCTCACATGCGAAATCAAGGAAATCAAAGTCGAGAACGCGTTGTGTGATCCCGGCTCAACGATCAGCGTGTTACCAAGCTATGCATTGCGAGAACTTGGGATCAGGCACTCCTACGCAACAGAAGTAGTGATTGGATTGGCGGACCAATCGCTCACGACCTCGAATGAGTCATTTATGATCTCTCGGTCATCATTGGAGATTGTAAAATCCCGGTAGACTTCTACATAGTCAAAACTCGCCAAGAAGAAGTTGCACCTCTCATCTTGGGATGGCCATTTTTAGCCACTGCAGGAGCCATTATGGATTGGCCCAATAGGCGAGTCTCATTCGCCAATATCGATATGAAAAAGTTCTATCCCACGATACCATACACCATGGAGAAACATCTTCTTGAAAGGGATGAAGATGCAATCATGGAGAGACTCGAGGAACCCTCAGCAGAAGAGGCCGCAAACGGCAAAGAGACCTTGCCTAAGGTCAAGCTCAACCTCCAACTAAGCACCCGAACTACCAAAGTCTAGCTAAAAGACTCTAAACAAGAGCGGCTCAATGGGAGACGACCCATTTTAGGTACTCTCTTTCTCATCTCTTTAACCATACTAATTTTAGTTTTAGTTTCTTCTTAGTTTACATCATTTATATAAATCCCAAAAGCCAAACAAATAAGAAAACCAAGAAAAGCACAAAAAATCAGAAAACCCGAAAAAGACCAAAAAATGAAGAAGGGGTTTCGAATAACACTCACCGGGCGACGAGCTGCCCGGGGGCCGGCCAGAAGAAGCCTGGCCGCGCCATGAGCCACGATGGCGCGAAGGCAGGATGCTTGACCGCGGCCGCGACTACCCTTCACGCGGCCGGCCCTCCTCTGCAACTTCCTCCATCCCGAACTTCACCAAACCGGATATCCTTCAACCTGTGTCAAGCCTTTCAAGCTTCCTTCTTGATTCAAGGGCCTGAACACGTTCTAAAGACCGCAAAGATCACTTCCACAACCGCGGCAAGTTGCTGTTGCATTAAAGACGGCGAGACAATACAAGACTCCATCCAAGTTAAGTTAAGTCAATGATCTATCTCATTCAACTTCTTCCAGCATGATCAACAGGCTTGTATCCACGAAGATGAAGAAGAATACAACGGTTCTAGAGGATGAAAACCGTTGTGCAAGCTCCATAAGGAAGAAGATGCAACTTCCTTCACCAAACCACGAAGAGAAAAGTTCCCGAAGACTAGCTTCTCTCTTCCGCGACCGAGGCCTTTACAAAAGCCAAGTAAGAATTTCATATGGCATTGAAGTTCAAGCTAGCAACACTTGTCATCCGGGATCCCGAACACATCACCGGATAGGCCAGCATCGACCAAAACTTCAAGTTTCTGAGGTGACGCAATCTTCAAGACGCAAGGACAGAAGATTTTCCATCTCTCATTAAAGGTGTTTTACAAAGGTCAAGGAACCAAGACGAGTACTCAACAACCGGAGTACCTGTTCTTCTCAACAAAGGCGAGCCAATCATCACCATCAAACGCCTATCACCACCATCATCCAACATCACCACATGCCCACCACCACCAAACGAAGAAAGGAAGCTCAAACTGCGCATCGCATTTCCTTTCGAGCTAAGTTTTCGATTTATTTTGTTCAATTAAATCGATTCTAAGCAGGGAAATTAGGAGTATGATCAAGTCCTTAGCTCAATCATACCACACGTCCATCCACCCATACCAAACCCATCGTCACTTTCAAGTAAGTCTTCACAAGCTTGTACTTGAATTTACCTATCTTTTTCACCTCAACTCGATTTAATCAAACTGTCCCCAGTTTGATTTAAGTCTGAGGGGATTTCTTATATTACTAACTATTATTTGATTTGATGAGTCTTAAGCATACTTGCATAATTTATCGAGTCGTTTTATAGAGTCAAAACATTTTTCTTTTAGTCGGAAACTATGAACTTTGATAGGTACAAATCGCTTCGAACAAGGAACCTTAATGACCATTCTCAGTGGTTTAGAAGCAAGGTTTACTAAGTTGAACACTGCGAGTGGATCATTCGAACGGAGAAAGTTCTAATCTCTAGAGTACTCGAAGGATCTTGCGTTGACTCCGCACCTAATGAATCAAAACTTCTCGTCAAGGGGCTTGAGGTACTTCGAACTTTGCTCGTCTTTTAAACTCTAGCATGACTAAGTAGATGCAATGCAACTTCTCCTTGATCTTCCCTTATTGTTAGAAAAGAAAAAAAATAGAAAAGAAAAGGCTTAGTTTGAGAATGGCAACTCGAGTTCCACAAAGGACAATGATGGTTCTCAGACATCATGAAAGCTTCGAAGAAGTGATTATTCTCAAGTTAAGAAGGAAAAGAAAAGAAAAGAAAGAATAGAAAAAGAAAGTCAATAGAACAATTAAAATGATACCCTAGAAAAGTAGGGAGAAATCGACTTAGGGAAGAGAAAATAGGAGAGTTGTGTCTGAAATGTATTTTCCTAGATGTTTGGAAGAGAAGAGTATAATGTCTCGTCGACTGATACTCCCTCTAATGAGACCGCACGCCTAAATTACTAAAGGAGTCAATAAGAGAAAGCTCAAAAAACTCAAAGGGACAATGAAGCGTATTCGGGAAGGGTGAAAAGCTCAAGGTAACTAGACCCAAACGCCTTGAAGCTAGATTCCGAGTTACGTGGATCAAACAGGTCGATTGCTAGACTTGATGAGTTCCCAAGTATTAGTGAGTTTCCACGTTTTCAAACCTCTTTTCCTTACTTAGATTTATATTTTGTTTGAGGGCAAACAAAGGTTTAAGTCTGGGGGAGTTGATAACATACATATTTTACCCGTTTTTACTATCATAAGTGGGTGCTTTAATAAGCATTTCACTAAGATTTTAATGCATAAACAGTAGATTTCGAGTATTTGGTTGTTCAAGACTCTTTTCAGGTAATCTTAGCAAAAGACGCATATTTTGGAACAAAATGGACGTTTCCAGAAACAGTGCTCGAGGACAAAAGTTCAACATCAAACCAAGGCCTTCTCACCACGAGATCAAGCTCATATTTGGAGAGAATGTAGCCTTATCAGCGGTCTTTCACCTCGAAGTGGTTTGAGAACAATCCCACGGTTGGATCTCATGTTACGGAAGAAGCAAGAAGGTCCGTCAAGCACCCGAAAGGCCATGCTGGCCGCGCCACGGCCTGACCACACGGCCAGTGGCACCGCCACGGCCAGTCGCACGCGCGGCCACAGCACTTTGCGGTTCCTGAGCCCATTTGAAGTATAACTTAATCCTGCAGCCGTCTTAAGCAAGTCAAGACCTAATGGACGACCAAGGGGACTTGAAGACCTATATATATGATATACTCATATATTTCGCATATTTAGCTTGCATTTAGAATAGGTTTTTCATGCATACGTCATTCATAATAGACTAATTTGCATCATTTGTACCATTTTAAGTCGTAGAACACTTTGCATTAGCTTTTGCATGGTTTCTTGCATATTTACATCTTTTTCAGGTTGTTTTGAGTACTTGGAGCTGTGATGGATGCTGAGCATTAAGAAGAAGACGAAAGAAGAACCTAGGAGTAGGCGGGAATCAAGGGAAAACTCGGACAAAACCAAAGAAGCCGAGATCGACTGGCCGATCGAGCAGAATGACTCGATCTGAAGACAAGATCGACCGTATGATCGACCACACTCACACGATCAAGGTGTGATCGACTAGACAATTGACCAAGATGAATCGATCCAAATCAAATCGAGTGGACGATCGACTGACGACCCGAACCAAACACTGATCGAGTCAGAGATCGACCAAACTGACTCGATCAAAGTGTAGATCGACTAAAAGTTCGACTGGACTACTCGAATCGACGGAAGTTGACCCAGAAAAGTGTTTATGCTTTAGTGAAAGTGGTAGACATATTTTCTGTCTCTTGCCCCTTGTCTCTTGCCTCTTGACTCTTGCCCCATGACCCCTCTTTTTAGGCCAAAAGCCATGTTTAAAACTCTATATAAAGAGTGTTTATGTGCTTGTAAAAAATCATTCAGTTTTCATTCAAGTTTTTAATCAAGTCTTATATTCTCTTTTTCAAAAGTCTTCTTAGTGTTCTTGTAAGTTTTCTTAGTGTTCTTGAAGTGTTCTTGAGTTCTATAGTTCTTACTATTTAGTTTCTTAAAAACTCTTATTTTTATTATATATATATCTTATTTAAGTTATTCTAATGTCAAGTCTTTCTTCTAAATTCTTGATTAACTCTTTGTGAAAAATCTTTTGTGTTTTTAATTAATATCCAATTTTATTTCTAATTCTAATGTCAGGTCTTTCTTCTTAATACTTATTGTTTTCTTTGTAAAAATCTCTTGTGTTTTCATTATAGCAAGTATTTAAATATTTCTAATTTCAAGTTTTTCTTCTCAACCCCATAGATCATGTTTCTTAACTCTAAACTTATGTTTAAAAGAGGTAAGAACATGATTTGTGAGTAAACCGCTTAAGGTTTGAGGTTGGGATGATTAAGGAGGTTGTAAACTAAAATCTTGGTTTGTGTTTATCTTGTGCTTTATTTTAAATCTCTTCTTGGATTTGGGGGTTTTAAGGTCTAAAGATTCTCCTTGGAGATCTCTTTAATTTAGGGATTTCCTTATCCTAACAAGACTTAGGAAATCCCTTAAAACCAAATCCAAGAGACTAGCTCATCCTTTCCCACACATCATGGATGCTTAGGGAGCTAATTAAACCATTTCTTTTAAGATCCATTCTTAATGTTCTTCACCTTTTCTTTCCACTAAACATCATGGGTTAGGAGGAAAGGGTGAAGAAAGGAATTATAACACACATCATGGATAATTCTATTTTGGTTTCTTAAGGTTTAGAGAATTAACTAAAAAGAGTAAAAATATGTTTTCAAACCCCAAGATCGAATTTTCAACCTTCTTAAGAATGATTCCCAACCTTGAATCTGTTTTTAACATTTTAAAACCAAAAATCATTTTCCTCTAGCATGTGTTTATTTATCTCTATTCAAATTGTTTATTAAATAGTTTATTTATGCAATATAGTTTCATAAATTTGAAGAATTGTGTTCTTGCTCTTTTTAATATTTTAGAAATTTCATAGAGTCTTATTTTACTGTCTAGAGTTGATTTTGTAGTCGTTTCATTTTTTATAAATAGTGTTTATAATATCTTGCTACTCACCATCAAATCTGTTTTATTAATCCGGTTTTACCTTTTGAAGATATTAAATTATTAGATCGGTTGTTATATTATTTAATTGTCATCTAGTAGTTGTATAACTATCTTGTAGGGATTTTAAAATTGTTTTCATGTCTATTTAATATCCGCAAGTAATTTTTTTAGAATTCTTCTCCAAATAACCTGAATTTTGCTTAGCTTCATAGAACTCTTGTAATCTTAGTAGCTTTCACCCCAAGGTTGGATTGACACCTAAAGTACTACAACTGCAAAAAGACCTTTAGGTTTTGATTATCAAACCGGTTAAAAATCCTGTTTATCAAATGACGCCGTTGCCAAACTTGGGTTTGAAGTGAACTTATTAAGATTTGGAGTTAGTGGAGACTAAGTTTTTCTTTTCTATTTCGGTTACTAATTTTCTTTCAAGTGTTTGTTCTTTTTGCAAGGTATAATCACAAGGGAGAAAGCATGATTCATATATAGTTTCAATGTTTGAAGCTCTATATGAGAATCAAGAGAGAGAGATGGCTTGGGACCTCACAAGCCACCAAGATTTTGAAAGCTCATCTACTTATCAAGAGGGAATTATTGATGACAGCTACGCTCAACAGAACCAATATGAATATGGTAAGAGATACCAATCTTGGGACATGGGGTATGAGCAAGGAGTAACATATTCCTCCCAAATCTCTAAGGAGGAAGAAATTATCAACTTGCTGAAGCTGCTTTTGGAGCAGCAACAAAGGTTTAATGAGAACCTTTACATGGTTAACTCCACACGAACCTCTACTGCTCCATGTCCAAGAGTTATTGGAACACTACATGTGGAGTCCATCAACGCCGAACTCACACAAGGGAATGAGGAACAAGAATATAAAGCTCAAACCAATGATGAACTCCAACAAGAAGCTGACGAACTTGAAGCTCTTCTTGGATACATTGTTGATGATAATCTTTATCAAATATTTGAAGATCCTTGTGAAGATAATTCAGTTGTTGAATGCATAGAGGATGCTAGTGAGATATCATTTGTTGAGAAAGAGCTCTCCACAATGGCAGAAACACATGTGCGCCTCATTCCCAAGGAGGAGACAAAGGAGAGTCTCATTGAAGAAGCCTTCAAGGAAGGTGAAGAAGATGAATTTCCAATGGAACAACCCTTTGCCAAGTACCTTGGTTTACACCTCAACAATGAAGAGAGAATTGAGGATCCATGGGAGCTACCCTTTGAGGAGATAAGGATGCACACTTTTGGGGGATGGTTCTATGATGAGTATGAGCCTGGTGATCCAAACATCACCATTTCAAGATAACCACACAGCTTCTCCAATACCCACAACCTGCCTAATCTGGTAAAGTCAAGCTAATTTTTTTTAATTAATTTTTTTTTGGGAGGCATTCCCATGTCTATCCTTGTGTATATGCCTTTTATTTTCGTTCTAGATTATCCTTTTCAGTGTGTGTAAACAGGGACAAGGAGATACTCCATGACACGACAAGAAAGAGCAGGAGGACCGGAGCAACCTCAAGCTCCGGCCATCTCTAGCTCCAAGGTACCAAAAACGCCAAACTTTGTATATAACATGCATTTTTATTTTTTTGTGTGTCTTCTCATAAATTTGTTAAACACCGAGACGGTTTCATTCAAGTTTGGGGGAGGAGAGTTTGTGCTTTGACATATTTTATTTGATCTTATTTTGTGTTTTCATTTTTGAGTCTTCATGCATAACATAAAAATTGCATAGAAAAATAAAAAAAAAATCAGAAAAACTCTTAAAAAATTCAAAAAAAATCATATAGCTTGCATTTGCATTGTCAAATATTGTAGGATTGATCAAGTGGATCCTCCATTGGCAAACCATGGAACTTGTCTTGTTGAACCATGGATATGAAAGCTGGCTTGATCTCAAAGGTGTTGTTGTGAACCGGTGGAGGTTGAATACCATATCTATTTTGATGAATATTTGTAGCATCTCCAGCCCCAATAGTCCTCCCTTGTCTAGGTGCATGCAAGGGGTTTCCATTGCCCCTTGGTGCTTGCTCATTTCCATTATGAGGGTTTGCGCGCGCCATTGGTGGAGGATGTTGTTCTCCTTGTTGTTCTTCCATTCTCACCCTCTCTAACCTTGCAGCTTCCCTTCTTGCAATCCTAGAAACCCTTTCCAATTGATCAATGTCTTGAAAGCCTTGGAAGTTGTTGTCTCCTTGTGATCTCAAATGCATTAAAGGGCAAATTGAAATCTAGAAAATGAGATGGTCAATAAACACAAAAGGATTACTTAGTCTCAAATTAAACTCAAACTTAATGATCAAACAATCCCAATATGGCAACGGCGCCAAATTGATACAAGAGTTTTTTTATCTCTTGCAAGCAATTTCTCAATTGCCCATATCATTGCAATACTTGAGATATCAATCCATCTTGGGAGATGATTCAATAAGAATACAAAGTTTTGTTTAAGCTAAGCAAAATTGGCAAGTACAAGTGACAAATGATAATTAAAAGCAAAGCACAAACTAAAAGAAACACTACTAGAGCAATAATATCAAACTAAGCCTTAATTACTACTAATCAAGCACTAAAAAAGAGATTAACTACTAAGCAAGATTATTAAATTGACTAAAACGAAACCTAGGGATGGAATCATTGATTTGGGAAACTAAATGGACAATCTTGCAATCATTTAAACAACTAATCAAGCTAACTCTATGCCTAGAACACTTAATTAAGATTAAACCATGATGTATGGCCCTAATCCCTTTCTTAATCACCCTAATGAACTAATGATGTTTTAGCATTAGGATAATCAACAAGCATTAAATTCTAGTCTAATTGGCATGATAAACACTCTAGGCAACTAATGTCTTAGGCTAGAAATGTAAATCTCTTATTAAGTTGGTTCAAGCATTTCATCAAACACTTGGTGGGTGTATGAAATGCTTATGATCCAAAATAGCAAAGATTAGCTATTCGGCATTAGGAATCACATAATAAGAAGAAAAATGAAAGAATCTATCCTATATTGCAAGATTGAACCATTAGAAATCCTTAAATCTAACCCATCCCCAAGTTCCTAAGGAACTACTCACTAATCATAGTTAAACCCATCAAATCAAAGATTAGGGAAAGGTTAAACATGATTAGGGAAAGATAAAACTAGAAATCTAAAAGAGATATTGCATTAAACTCAAAGATTCAAGCATAAACAAAGTATTTGCCCAAAGTGGCTAAAAGTTTAAGCTAAGAAAAAAAGAGAATAAAAGTTAAGGCAAAAATAGGTCTAAATAGTATTTATAGTGAATAGTGATCGGACCGGGTCAACCCGGAACAAACCGGGTATTGACCCGGTATTTGGCTTGATTGAGTGGTCGCCTCGGTTTGCCAAACCGAGGTGGTGCAAACCGTGGTAAACTCTGGTGGCTTCACCTCGGTTTGTCTGTCCGAGATGATCAAACCGAGGTAAATTCTGGTGGCTTCTCCTCGGTTTGCCAAACCGAGGTGGTGCAAACCGAGGTGGTGACAAACAATTTCTATCAAGCCTTGTTTTGATTCTTCTTCGATCCTGGCTCATCCGCATAACTTTAGATGGTCTCCTTAGCTCCAAAAACACCTGAGAAACGCTCC
The DNA here is from genome assembly GCA_020283515.1 of Alliaria petiolata. Lineage (NCBI taxonomy): Eukaryota > Viridiplantae > Streptophyta > Magnoliopsida > Brassicales > Brassicaceae > Alliaria > Alliaria petiolata. Next base: position 22,130 of record JAHZTW010000154.1, on the reverse strand, counting down.
AAATGCAGCGAATATGCAAAGACCTAGGCTAAAGCCTACTAACTCTAAAATGGATGCAAACTAGACTATATAGACAAGTTATATGCATGAAACAATACAAATGCTATCTAAAATGAATGCTAAAATAGTGTAAATATGCTAACTATCAAGGTACGATGAGTTCTTCATTTAACCGAGGTCCACATTGCATTGATGATCTTCCGTCTATCCACACTTCATCCGGAACATCAAACAATTCAAAACCAAGAAGATGGGGTTGCTAAACAATGGTTCAAGGGTTTAGAACCATTGCAAAGAGGTAAAGAAAGAAATGTAATCAACTTCTCTGACAAAAATGAAGTCGAATCAAATAGGAAAGCCACAAGGGGCTGGCCCCAACCACGACCAGCCGTGGCGGTGCGAGGATCACCGTGGCAGCACGACCAAATCTGATGGTGCGGTGAGAAGACTTCTGGCTGCGGCCTCGACCCCTTGTTGCCTGGCCAGGCCAAGCCAAGCCATCCCGAGCCAAACCTAATTTGATTCTTTCCCGAGCCAAAATTTATGTGCTTTGAAACTATTTCTTGATCCAAAAACAACTTCATTAATGAAAACTAACAAACTCTCGTGTTTAGTGGCCCACACACAAGGTAGGTTTTCTTTTCATTTTTTTTTTTTGAAAAATTTGAACCCTTTTTGTACAAAAACATATTTTTCCAAAACAATATGGATTTTTAGAATCAAATTCCTTTTCTTCTTCTCTTCCAAGAGACTTGGAGATTTTGAGAGACATTCTAACTTTTTCAAATCAAAAGCTGATAACACTCATATTTTACTCTAAAAACCAATCATTTCAAGATTCTTTACAAGTTTTTTAACCCGGTTTTCAAAGATTTTAAAGTAATTTTCACGTTTCCTAATCTCAAGAACCATTTCAGGGAAATTGGACAAAAAGCATATATTCTGGAGCAAAACGGGCATTTTCAAGACAAGTGTTCGGGAACATATGTTCAACATCAAATGACGACATTCCCACCACAAGATCAAGCTCATATTTGGGGACGAGATAGCTTTATCAGCTGTCTTTCACCTCGAGGTGGTTTGAGTTTGATAGACTTATAATTCCACGTTTCCTAATCTCAAGAGTCATTTCAGGGAAATTAGACAAAAATCATATATTCTGGAGCAAAACGGGCATTTTCAAGACAACTGTTCGGGGACATATGTTCAACATCAAATGACGACATTCCCACCACAAGATCAAGCTCATATTTGGGGACGAGATAGCTTTATCAGATGTCTTTCACCTCGAGGTGGTTTGAGTTTGATAGACTCATAATTTAGCATGTTTTAGCACTCTTTTAGGATAGTTTTGCATTCACATATGCATTCATTTAGCCACTTTTAGTCCCATTTGCATCCATATTAGAGTTTAGCAAGTTTTAGCTTAAGTTGTTGCATGTTTGCACATATTGAGTCCTTATTAGGTGTTTTGGAGGCTTGGAGGACCATATGGAGATTTATGAGTGATCAAGAGGAGGAAGAGAGTTGGCCAAACAAGAAGCAGATGATCTTTAGAAGTGTATCGAGCTTAGTGTCGAGCTACTAAGCTCGATACGACCTGGCAGTGAAGATGGAGGGAGCATATCGAGCATTTGTGTCGAGCTTGGTAGCTCGACACAAGTCCAACCGGAGTTATGGAAGCAGCTTATCGACCATAACCCAGCCGAAGTCTTGAAGATGGCGTATCGAGCATCTACATCGAGCTACCAAGCTCGACACAGCATTCGAAGGAAGTTTTTAGAAGCGTATCGAGCTGCATATCTAGCTAGCAAGCTCGATACGCTACCAGATTTCCAATTCTAAACCGGTTCAATACCTGGTTTGTTCTGGGTTGACCCGGTTCGTCCACTGTTCACTATAAATAGAAAATGACCTAATTTTTCCTAAGTATCTTTTAATCTTTTGTTCTTGCTTAGAAAACATTCCTCTTTGGTTTCTAAGTGATTTTAAAAAGACTTTTAATTGAGTTTATGCAATTTAGTGTTTACATTTGTTAATCTTTTATTTTCTCTCTCTCTAATCATATATATCTTCATCTATTTTATAGGATTTGAAGGTCTAATCATGATTAGTTAGTAGTTTCCTTATGATTTATGGATGTGTTAGATTTAGGGTGTTTCATGGATTGATCTTGATGTCTAGGGTTAGATTCTTTCATTTCCCTCCTTGTTTAGTGATCCTAATGCTAGTTTAACCTTGATTAAGCCAAAACTAGATTTTAGGGAAGTTCCCACCCCCAAGGTGTTTGATGAAATTCCCCAACCAACTAAACAAGAGATTTACATTCCTAGCTCATGAGAGTGATTGTCTAGGGTGTTTATTAGCAATTTAGAACTGTTTCATAATGCTTGTTAGCTTTCTTTTCACAAATGTGAGTTTGTTCTTGATTAGGATGATTAATGAAGGGATTAGTGCCATGAAAGTGGATTAGTCTAGCTTTTGAGTTCTAAGTTTAGAGATTAGCATTTATTGAGATTGTTTCACATCAATGATTGGTTCTCCGAACACCTTAGATTGGCAACCCCATCCTTGGATTCGTTTTAGTCATTTGATAATCTTGTTTAGTAGTTAATTAGTCTTTTAATTGCTTTATTAGTTCATCCTTTGCTTAACTAACGTTCTAGTTACTTTTATTTGGTTTGATTGCTTGGTTTGATAGTTAGCAACAAAACCCTTTTATGCTTGCTTAGATTAAGACGTTTTATGCATTCTTATTGTCACAAACGCACCCAATTGGATTGATCCTCAAACACTACAATAACATGAGTGGGGTTTGAGTAATTGTTTAAGAGCAAGGAAAAATCCTCGTATCAATTTGGCGTCGTTGCCATTTGGTTTTTTTTTTGTGCATTAGGATTTTAATTCTTTTTGAGACTAAGCTTTATTTTTCTTTTGATTACTAATCTCTCTTTCTTGGTTTGCTCTTTGTCTCTATAGGTGTATGAATTTGAGATCTAGTAAACATAACAACCTAGTTGAGCCTCTAGACAACATTCACCGCTTGACTAGATGAGCTTTTGTAAGAAGAGAGCAAGAACGTCTAGCACACATAGAGCGTTTGGGTATGAATAACCAACAAGGATTAGGTGGTAATGGACCAAAACAAGGAGCTCAAGGGAATGAGTCTCAAGTTCCTAGAGTCCCTCAACATCCTCCACGCCAACCTAGACACATTGGTGCTGGAGATGCTCCTAATACTCATGCAAATCGCCAAGGTATCATCACTCCTCCAGTTGAGAACAACAACTTTGGATCAAGAGTTGTTTGATAAACATGTTGCAACATAACAAGTTTCATGGGTTGGTTATGGAGGATCCTCTTGACCATTTGGATGAGTTTTATAGGATTTGTGATATGATCAAGATCAATGGTATATCCGAAGATGGTTTCAAGCTGAGGTTGTTTCATTTCTCTCTTGGAGACAAGGCGCATGAATTGGAGAAGACACTTCCAAGAGGTTTTATCATTTCATGGGACCAATGCAAGAAGTCTTTTCTTGCCAAATTCTTCTCCAACACAGGGACATCAAGGTTGAGGAATGAGCTATCTAGCTTCATCCAAAAGAACAATGAGAGCTTTTGTAAAGCATGGGAAAGGGTCAAGGGTTACACAACCCAATGCCCACATCATGACTTCTCCGAATAAACTCTCTTGAGCACACTCTACCGTGGAGTTCTTCCCAAGTTTAGGATGCTTCTAGACACAGCAAGTAATGAAAAATTCTTGGGCAAAGATGTGGATGAAGGTCTTGAACTTGTGGAAAACTTGGCACAAAGTGATTGCAACTATGGTGAAAACTATGATAGATCTTCAAGAGGTGATGGTGTCTATGAGGACCAAAGAAGTAAGGAGCTGAAATCTCTTAATGAGAAAATGGATAAGTTGCTTCAAGCCTCACAAAAACATGTTATTTTTGTCAGTGATTGTGATGAGGTTGAAGGGGTTAAACAAGAGTTGGATGAGTATTGCCAAGAAAATGTCAACTATGTGGGTGGCCAAGGTTATCAACAACGATACAACAACTATAGGAACAACAACATTCTTTCCTATAGAAGCACCAATGTGGAGAACCCTCTAGATCAAGTCTACCACCCCCCACAAACAAAGGCCAAGGAGGACAACAACAACCATTTGTTCCTTTCAAACAACAACAAGGCTATGTTCCCAAGAACAACTATCAAGGGAATCAAGGGAACTATCAAGGGAACTTTTAGTACAAGCAAGGTCCTCTACCGGGTTTTGCACAAGATTTGGATATGAGGAATGTTCTGCAAAAAATTCTCCAAGGTCAAGCAAGTAGTGCTATGGATGTGAGCAAGAAGATGGCTGAAATTCACCAACAAGGTGGATTATTCTTACAATGATCTTACCACTAAGTTTGACACTTTGAACTCCAAGATCAAGCAAATCGAGAACAACAAGAGTACTGCTTCCTCTTCTACATGAGCCCAAGCTTCTTTGCTCGGTAAACCCGAGCCAAATCTCAAGGGCTATTGCAATGCTATCTATTATATTGATGAAGAAGAGTATGAGCGTGTGGTGCTCGAATTTGAGCAACTATTAGAGAGTCACAATGATGAATCTATAATCAATGAGGATATTGAGGTTCAAGTGGGGGAGGAGGTCATTGAAAATGACCATTTTGTTGTTGCTAAACCAATGGGTAAGGAAGAGATAGATAAGGATGTGACTTCTACGCAAGCAAGTGTTGTTGAGAAGGAAAGAGAAGTGGTTAAGAAGACCTGATGACCTATAAAGACTCATCTCTACGCATTATTTTCGTCAACTTTTAATATCCTCTCTTTGTAGCCACCAAAAGACCTAGCCGCATAAGGTTTTTCTTGTTTTGTTCTTCCTCTTCGAGGGGGAGAGAGATCTTCTCTCGAACCCTCGAACTTTCTTTGTTTAATTCAAGCATGCATTCATTGATTTCGTCTCTACTCGCCCCAATCACGTTAGGGTAGATTCGTTTGTTGTGTTCAAGGTTTTTCAAAGGGGATTCATGGATTTATTGCTAGGTTGTTAGATCGAAGTTTGTTCTTAGGTGTTTTGAGGTTAAATCTCGTTTCTGCTCGCCGCAATCAAGTTAGAGTAGACACGTGGGTTGGTTGAGATCATCATCGATTCTCTTTTGTTTAATTGTCTTGTTCTCGATCTCTTGATTTGAATAAGTGGCTTATCAATTGCTTAGTCACATTAGGGTTTTCTTTCTTACCAAACTTCTTCTTATTGCATGAGTCTAGCGTCATGAACTAGAGTCTTATTATAGGATTTTGAGAGCCGCAATCGCGCTGAATCTCGGATCCGAACTTAGTAGGGTGGAGAACATCATTTCTTGGACGCTTATGCGTACTTAGGAAGGTGTCGTGAATGTTTATCGTCCCGATCATTATTTTGTGTTTGCTTAGGACGGAGGACACGATAGTATACCAGCGGAATTTGCATTCTTAGATCGATCTTGCTTGTCAAAGTTAGATCGTTAAAACCAGTGAATCTGTTTAGGGAAAATCGCCTAGTACCCCGGAGCACACCCTTGAGCACCACGTTTTGTTTGCATTTCTGTTATTTATTTTCTTCCCTGCTTGCCACCGTCCGCGAAACACCCTTCTCCAAACCCCCCTTCTTGTCTTAGGAACGTTTTCTAACTATCACTGATTCTGTAGTTAGACATACACTCTCGGTGGATCGATACATTAAGTACTACAATGCACATTTGTGCACTTGCATGTATTAGGGTTTATAAATTTAAAACTTGAAAAACCGAAGCTCTAAATTCTACGCATCAATTAAGAAGATGGAGATTAGGATGACCCTCAAAATCGATTACTCCGCTTTAGACGTTTTGGGCATCACCGACACGTTACATGGTATTTGGGCGAGCTAAGCCTCAAGACCCTTATGGAGATTGATCGACATACTTATAAGGAGCTCACGTAAGATTTCTTATCTTCAGTTTATTGTCCTACCGACGAGGGAGGAAATCACATCCAAAAGACGGTATTCTCTATTTCATCATTCGCGGTAGGGTTTATGAGTTGAACATCCCTCGGATTTGCGAGATATTTGGTTTCGACTTGGGAAGCGAGACAAGAATTGAAGAAGAGTGGAGTGATGATCTTTGGGGACTGATGGGCTGAGACATACACAACAAGGAAAGGCATCCATCTGCTTTTCTTTCACATCCGGCCGTGCGTTTTGTGCATCCGGATACCGATACCGACTCGGGAAGGGAGACAACCGCACGGTCTATCTACCGTCTCTCACAGTCTCGCGCCTTTCAGAGGTATCACCACAGTGGATCCCTTAACACGAGGAGTTCCGTACCGAGTTATCACGTCTCCCGCTTACTATTGGAGAGTACCTATCCACTTAGGCTAAGAGTCAGAGAGCCCACTACATATCATCTTCCTCGATGCACAACACCTCACGATTTGCGACACCGTCCACCTCAACTAATCCCGCGAACACCGCCCTTCAGGAGCAAATTGTACGCCAGAACGAGATACTTGAGAGGATGGCGCGACATCTTCGAGAGAGTGGATACATAGATGGGGGCCTTCAAACCCTGAGTTCAAATGCCTTGAAGACCGCGGCTAGGCCGAAACTTTTCCTGCTAACGAATCTGGTTCCATCTATTTCACCCTTATCTTTTACTTTTTCTTTATTTTGAGCCAGTCCCATCCTTTCACCACTATTTCACACTGGGGACAGTGCGATTTAAGTCTGGGGGAGGATTTATCCGTACTAATGATCTCTCATTTTTTTTTTATTTGAGTCGTTTTAATGATTATTTTCTTTTATTCTAAGAACTAAAGATGATGTATCTAGATATATATTATATTGTTTTAGGGACTATGAACTAAAACCAAGGATGATATTGTGCTTCTACGCTATTTGCTTGTATTTGATCTTCCAAGCTTTAGTGCTGGACTAGGAGGTAGCTAGAAAGCCGGCAATACGAAACCCTAGCGAATTTCGATCTATAAAGATCTCATGGAAAGGAATATACTAGTTCTACTTTGAATGTAATTTAACCAGAACCATCGGGAAATCTTTTTTATTTTAAACCACCCTTGGTTTTTGCCGAACGGCCAACACATGTTCATGTTGTACCACAATAGAAACCTTTACCATCTTTTCATACCTCATACAACACTCTTGTTTTCACAATATGCAGATATGTGGAAAAACGCCGGAGAGGGAGGAACGACACGATTTGTAGTCACTCAAGACAAAAGATCAAATTGTTAAGGAACGGAATTACTAACCACAAGAGTAGACGACTTATACCCTGGAAAACTCGAAAGAATGGTAACGTTTTCGAGCTCCTTAAGACTCATTACACTAAAGCATTTCCCGTCTTCTAAAAAAAACAAAAGAGAGAAGTAACTCGGTTAGAGGACCTGAATTCCTTGGAATTATTACGGTACTTATCCATAAAAAAAAAAGACAGAGATATACGAATATAAAAGAAACAAGAAAAAAAAGCCTAAGAGTCTTAGGAGACCGAAACATTCAAATAGGCAGAGTCTTGTCGAACTTGTGAGAAGTTTAGGCTCCATCCAATTCAAACCCGAAGCAAGAAACAAAGTCTGGGGGAATGCCGATATTAAGGAGAACTCGCAGATGTGTTTGTGCGAAGATTGATAGGAAATCGTGGATCCCAAAAGTTTCACCTTCTCCTGATGTTTTGCATATTGACTCGCACATTCCAAAAATTTATACGGTAACCCGAAACACTCTAAACCTCACCAATAAAGGAATTTGCATACCAAACCTCGTTGAACCTGGCTTAATATCCCTTGACAAGGATCACGCCAAATTTTAATATTGCTGAGAGAGCTAGTTGACCAGAACTTGGGATTTAGATAGTGAAAATTTCAGAAAGGGCTAGTGTTAAAGGAACTATAGTGAGAATTTTCTAGGTTGAGTTCGGACTGATTTAGTTCCCTGAGTTTTTGCTAGTTCCCATATTTTCAAACCTCTTTCCGAGCATTTTTATCTGCTTTTTGTTTGAGGACAAACAAAGGGTTAAGTCTGGGGGAGTTGATACACTCATATTTTACTCCCAAAACCTATCATTTCAAGATCCTTTACAAGTGTTTTAAACCAATTTTCAAAATTTTTATAGTCATTTCCACGTTTCCTAATCTCAAGAGTCATTTCAGGAAAATTGGACGAAAAACATACATTCTGGAGCAAAACGGGCATTTTCAGGACAAGTACTCGGGGATATATGTTCAACATCAAATGAAAACCTTCCCACCATATGATCAAGCACATATTTGGGGACGAGATAGCTTTATCAGCTGTCTTTCACCCCGAGGTGGTTTTAGTTCAATCTCACGGTTGGATTTTAAGTTATGAAGGAAGCTAGAAGGTCCATCAAGCACCGAGAAGAGCATGCTGTCCGCGCCACAACTTATTCAGAAAACCAGTGGCCGTGTCACGCCTGGTCGCTCGTGCAACCAGGACACTTCGGCAGATTGATATCCCTGCAATTTACACCTTTTTTTTACATTTCATACTAGTTAGGATCTCATTCATGCACTTTATCTTAGTTTTTGTTTCATTTCCACTCATGTTAGGTATGGATGCATTAGGTTAGCTCTTTGTATATTCTTGCACGTTTTGGAGTGTTTTCTCATGTACTAATTGTGTTACAAAGGGTAGATGGAAGTTTGTCCTTGTATGCATAGGTTGCTTTTTACTCTTAGCATTTTGCCAAAGTTCACATGTTCATTGAGAGATCCCTTGCATTGGAATCCCATGAAGTTGAGATCATTATCATCTCAAAACCTTACCCAAAAACCAAATAAGTTCTCTAGTATTGCATGATTCATGATCCATGGTTACTACTTAATGAATGTTAAAGAGTTGGTGAAAATGAATGCTTGTGTAGGTTGAGATTTAGGTTCACTTGATTGAGTATGGGTATGGCTAGACCTTTTGGAGTAGAAATTTGCATAAAGAGCATCTTAGAACTACTAACTAGGACCATTGAATTGATTCCTTTGCTAAACACCTTTGGATTTGAGTCCCCACTTTCAAACCTCTCTCCTTAGCTTGTGTTTCATTTGCTTGTGGACAAGCAAAAGGCAAGTTTGGGGGAGTTGATATATGTATATTTTGCATCATTTTAGCATACATATAGTGTAGGTTTATCATCATTTAGGAGTCTAATATAGCATTATAGTGTTGCATTTGTTCATTTAGAGTCCTAGAGTGTTCTTGCATGTTTTTGCCCGTTATGCACTAGCTTGCCGAGCTGGCGAGACCGATGCTCACTGTTTCCAGAGTAACTTCTGAACCGACGATCGTAATGACTTGATACTTCCACCTGACGAACGCTAACTCGATCCTCTACAAATCGTATGAAGACATCAGAAGCTGAAGCAAGCCAGAAGACCTTCGTCCTAGCTGATCTTTCCACAACGGCTTGTCCATTTCGGTTTAGTTGATTGATCTTGAAGCAACGTCTTGCTTCATATCAGGATGAGGTCGTTGTGACTGACCGTTGTGGCTGTAGAAGTCTTCTCTTTTGCTCCTTCTTTCCTTGGCTGCTCATTAGTTCTTTTCCCAAACTCCATAGAACTTCCACAGGCTCCAAAAGTACCTGCCAAGTACTCCAAACATGCAAATATGCAATGCCTATCCTAAAATAAATATGAATGGAAATGGGACAAAAACTAATGAATAAATGCATAAAAGAGAGCAAAAACTATACTAAATGCATACTAAAAAGGTGTAAAATATGGAGTTATCACTGTTACAAGAGGCCAAATTCTCTATAAGCATCATCGCATCATCTGGATATCTGGTGTTGAAGTTGCCATTGCTCGCAGCGTCCAAAGCCATCTGGTACCTCCAATCGATCCCGCGGTAGAAGATACCGAGGAGCTGCGGTTTGCTGAAACCGTGATGTGGACAGTCCATTTGGTAAGCCTTGAATCTCACCCAAGAAGCCTTGAATGCTTCAGTAGGTCCTTGGGAGAATGCAGTTATCTTCATCCTCACCTCTTCGGATCTCGCGTCATCAAAGAAGTTGCATAAGAATGCATTCTTTGTCTCTTCCCATGTGGTTAGTGAACCTGAATCCAACTGCTTCAGGCAGTATGATGCATCTCCAGCAAGCGAGTAAGGGAAAAGCTTGCAGAAGAGATAGTCATAGGACACTCTATTAGCCTTGATGCTCGATGCTAAGTCCTCAAATCTCTCATTGTGATCCATGGGGTGTTCATTGGGAAGACCATGGAAAGGATGCTGAGCCACCAGTGTGTAGTAGGCAAGCTTCAGCTCGAAATCGTTCCTCTGAAATGCAGGAGGATGGATCGCAACTCTATTAGCATAGAACTGGTCTGGTCTGTTGTAATCGCCAAGCATTCTTCCACGTCCAACGTCTGCAGCTTGTATTGCTTTCTCAATGATAACAGCTCCATTATCATCAAGTCTCTGTCCTTGGGGGTTCCTTCGATTGCCTTGTAGGTCGAATAGGTTGCCATCTGCGTCGCGTACCACAACCACATGCTCAGCCATCCTCGTCTGCGCAGGATGTCGATCGATGCTAGTAAGGGTGTCGATTGACACTCGTGTAGGTTTGCGGTTCGTTCGTTCCAAACGACTGAGCTCTTGCTTCAATGCGACTAGTTCCTTCTCCTTGTTGCTTCTGGTACTGGGCATGCACCTGAAACCAAAGATAAAAAAACTAAATTAGTATTCAAAAACAAAAAATAAAAACCTAGACAAAATTCTAATACTATAAATGTGTAGGCAACTAATCTCCCTCCCCGGCAACGGCGTCAAAATTTGATATGCTCTCAAATTTACCCTAGAGCTACTCTCTCAAATTAAGAGATCATTGTAATATTTAGAGATCATACTAGGTCGACCGTTCCTAGTTATTGTTGGAGCAGTCATCGGTCACACCAACAACAATGTTATTTTTCTCAACGTGAACCGCAAGAATGCATTTTGGATGCATGTGAAGCTACAATAGGCGGAGAAGATGACTTTAATCAAGATCTGGAAGGCGATAACTCTTTACTCTCAAGAAGAAGAAGAGAATTTTATCGAAGGGTAAAATTCATATCCAAACCGGAAATTCAACAATGGATTCAACAACAACTTCCGGAACAACAACATTTCTTACCGGAACCCAAACGTGGAGAACCCCTAAGATCAAGTTTACCCACCACAAAGAATGCCTTTTCAAAGCAAGTTCTAAACCGTGAATTATGGAGGTAAAGGGAACTTTAAACCGAGACCACCTTTCAACTATCAATCCGCGCCTTACAACAATCAACAAGGATCACTTCAGGGAACGCCTAATGTACCCTATCCATCACGCAAAGACAAGCTTAAAGGATTGATGCAACAACTTCTCATCTCTCAACAAAAATCAATCAAATACCTCCACATAAAATTCGATTGTATGTACAATGCCTTGAATGGGAAGTTCGAATCTTTGTCTTCCCATGTCAAGAAATTGTATATGCATGTCGTCCAAATCGCTAAAGATGTTAAGAGACAAGTAGGAGTCTTACCCATAAAGGTAGAAGACAACCCAAAAGGATTTTGCAATGCGATCTCCACGACTCACAAGAAGGCTACATGACGCGAGCAACTTAAGAAAGAGGGTTATATTTTTTCCCACTCTATCAAAGCGTCAAAAGAAGACCCGAGGAAGCTGTCAATCCTCCCTTCGAGACACCAAGATGTCGCGCACTTGAGAAATTAAAGAAAATAGAAGACCCCCAAACCATTCACATTCCCTTGTTAAATTACAGGAATCAAGTTCAACAATTGTCTATGTAATTCTGGAGCTAACATTAATGTCATGTTAACGTCCTTTACCAAGAGGTTAGGAATCACTACTTATGCTCGATCATCCTTACATTTGATCTTTGGACATTCGTCCCAAAGAACAACCAAGGGAATCATATACAATTTACAACTTTTAGTCGAAAACAAGATTGTTCCAGTGGATTTCCATGTGCTCGATTTGGGCCGAGATAAAAATAAGCCGTTGATACCAGATCGATCGTTCCTAGCTACTGTTGAAGCAGTCATCAGTCTTGTCAACAACAATGTTGGTTTCCTCAACGTGAACAGCAATAAGCTCTACTCGAAGACCCCAAACAAAGTCATGCCACGACAAGGCATGTTAAAGGAAAAACAACCAACTCCATCAAAGAAAAGAGAGGGAATGACGAACAAGAGAGGAATGAAGAAGGAGGAAACACCAAGAGTAGACCAATTCTACTCAAAACCATTCTCGAAGGTCAAGATCCTCATCCCTCCGAAAATACTCATCCCTCCGAAAATAGGGGAGATAAGCGAAGAAGAAATTGCAAAAGTGGAGTAGAAGACCAAACAAGTTATCCTTGATGCCAAACTTTGTAGAAACATGAATGGAGGAACGTTGCTGATACAAAGAGTAGGCAAAGCTCTAGGAATGACAGTTCCAAAGACATCTACTCTACACGCCTAAGTCCTTCACCGAAGTCTAGTTAAAAGACTTTAAACAAAAGCGTTTGATGGGAAGGAACCCAATTGGTTCGTGTTTTCAGTTTATTTTTCTTTATTTTACTTATAATATTTTGCTTTTCTAAGTATTTACCCATAAAAAAAAAAGTAACAAAAATATTAAAAAAGGAACTGAGAAGACTTGACCGGACGACGAGCAGCTGATTGCGCGGGGAAAAGAAGTCTTGTCGGGCGACCAACCTCGCTGGCACGGCCAGAGGGCACCTTTCTGCTGCCCCGAGCCCGCCTCGCACGTCCAGTCATCACCATTTCCCGTTTATCCCGCTTTGAAGCTCTTGCAAGACTTGTGAGTTTCCTAGCTACTCAAGACTTGCATATGACTCTTAGACCACGTGCACCTAATGCCAAACAAATGGTACAAGTCCCGTTGCATCAAAGACGGTGAGGTGTGATACAAGAGTTTTTATATCTCTTGCAAGCAATTTCTCAATTGCTCATATCATTGCAATACTTNACCTAATGCCAAACAAATGGTACAAGTCCCGTTGCATCAAAGACGGTGAGGTGTGATACAAGAGTTTTTATATCTCTTGCAAGCAATTTCTCAATTGCTCATATCATTGCAATACTTCAGATATCAATCCATCTTGGGAGATGATTCAATAAGGTTATTTTTGTCATTAGTTTATTTTAAAGTCCAAGCTTGTGTCTAGTTTTTACTTGTCTAGCTTTCTTCCTTTTCTTAGTCTTTGTCTAGCTTGTGTTATATTTTGCTCTTTATTTGTTTTCTCTTATTTTATGTTTGTCTCTAGGTTGTTAGAAAACTCCCCTTCTCTATTAGCTTAGCTTAGCATAGTTCTCTATATCTCAAGTATCATTAGCTTCCCAAGTAGATTGACACCTCAAATACTACAATGACATGTGTGTTTGAGGATTGACCAGAAGCCTCAAAACCTTTGCATCAAACAGCACCAAGAATGCTGACTTTGAGAGAAGACAAAATGCTGGAGTGAATGGAGGAAGCCAAATAGGTGAGGTTAACAGGAAGATGGACCTCTTGGTGGGGAAGAAACAAGTTCACTTCGCTGCAAAAGTGGAGACCTTTGAGCCAGAGCAAGAAGAAGTCAATTACATCAATGGAGGTGGCTTTCAAGGACAAAGATTTGGGAGTCAGCAAGGCTATGGTTCCTCTTACCAGAAGCCTTTTCAGAACAACAACTTTCAAAGAACTTATGGTTCTTCTTCTTACCAGAAACCTCCTACACAAGACAATAAGGTGGAGTCTATGCTAGAGCAACTTTTGGAAGGTGATAGGGCTCAGGTTTTACCCTAATAAAACTACTGCAAGTGCACAGCAAATGCAATCGTAGTATGAGGGGTATCGAAATCCCAAGGGAAGTAGATGCTACTCTAAGGTTTCTAAATTCAGATTATGCTAGGTAAAAAGATTAAATGAAAAGACAGAAAGCAATTTAAAAGACTTTGTAAATTCAGGAGACAAAACGCTAGGTTCAGGGAAATTCTCAGGTGATCTAAATTTCAGGTCTAGACAGAATGTTAGGAATAATGAAGATCCGTTCTTGAACTCGAAACACAACAATAAAATCAACCAACTCTCGCTGCGAAGACTTTCTATGTCTAAACCCTAGAATTCCAAATCTCTTTGCAAATTCTATCAATTCAGACAAGCATTAAAGTTCAGGTTCGATTGTTCACAAAATCCCTAAACCAAATCTCTTTGCGAATAGGTATTTTGCTCATCTAACATTAGTTCAGGCAATCAATAATACTCTCGCATCTATTAATTAACCTAAGATCAGATTCTAGGTCATGAAGCTAGAATAAGCATTAAACACAAATCCAGATGTAGAACTCTAATGATTTTATCCTAACAATTTAATTTGACCTAACAATTCATCAATCACCTTTGAAAACCCTAAACCTAACTAGCAAACTACTCAGACATGGTGAATAAAGAAAACATCATGAATAAAATAGTTTGCATAAAAGAAATCAATAGAAACAAAGGAGTTCCAAATTTGCTCTAAAGGAGACAAATTCTTCTCTCTAAAATCTCTCTAAAAATAATGTGTAGCCTAAACAATGGCTGAAAAACTATATTTATAGGCTAAAACACGAGCTGGAGCACTTTTGTAAATAAGGAAATCTTCTGGCAAATTTCCATTTTCTTCAAGACTTGTAAAATCAGGGGGTTTTAGGAATCCACGATTGGTGTCGATAGTGTCGATTGACACTCATTCCAAAATCTGGCTCTCTGATTTCATCACTTTGCAGCTTCTTCCACAATGCTCCAAAATGATCCAAAATCTCCAATTATGCTCCAAACGTAGTCCAACCTGCAAAGACTCTAAAAGGACTCTAAAAATACCAAAAGACTCTATAAAAAGACTTATATCATGGTCCAAAAACGGGTAAAAACCATGATATATCAACTCCCCAAGACTTAGCCTTTGCTTGCCCTCAAGCAAAACATAAACTTAGAATGAAGTTGAAGTTTGAAAACAGAAACTTTCGAGTACCTCTTCATAACGCCACATTGATTAACACTTCTTAAATCCACATGTTATAGAGCCAACCTTAGGAAATTTCAGCGTACTTGCCACAAGCTTAGCAATCTCCCAGTTTGAATCCACACCCTTTCCTTGGTAAAATTTCGAACTCTAACAGTGGTATTGCCACAGAACTTTACAGATACTTTGCCCTTCCTTAGTGCATGAACAAGATATTCTTCATACAGCTCTCCTATTTTCTCTTCCCTTAGTCAACTTCTGCCCATTTTCAGGGTGTTCTAAGATCGTTTCATTGACTCTTCTTATTCTTTTGGGATATCTGGAAATAGTGCTACTCTCTAAGTGTGTTCCTTGTGAGGATACGTGTTCAAGAGCATCACTAATATTGTTCCTTGTGAGGAGACATGCTCATGACAAAGGCATTATTCCCAGACTTAGACTCTTTTTTTCTTCTTTTTTTCTATTCTCAAGGGAAGATCAAGGAGAGACTGCAATTGCCTATCTGTTCGGACTGAAAGAGGAATCAAGTTCTGCGCATACCTAGTTCTTATAAGGGGATATGAACTCGACCTGTTAGACTGATTCCACTTGCAGCTTTCTACTTAGTAAGTCCTGCAATCAACTAGTATAGCAATGGTTATTACAAGTGTCAGCATTCTGTGGTTAGTTCCTAGAAAAACTGAAAGTTCCAACTGATTTTGACTCAATAAAACAAATTTTTGACAGACTCGACTGACTCTCAAAACAAAACACAAAGTCAGTAATCACTTCCCCCAGACTTAAACAACACTGTCCCCAGTGTTATCAAGCCCGAAGTTGGCTAAAAGAAATATCAGAAACAACTGAAAAGACCATATAGAAGACTTACCTTCGTCTGCGCGTGGTGTCCGTAGACACAGGGGGTGTCGATCGACACTGGTCTGAGTTGAGTCCAATGTCGCCTTTTTCAACTGACCGAAACTAGGACTTAGTAAAAACAAAACGAAAATAAAAAGAAAAACATACCTAATAGTGTGTTGCCTCCCACTCAGCGCTCGTTTTCAGTCATTAGTTTGACTGTGTCGGGGTTCAGACGTTTGGTGGGTCAGAGGGTGGCATCGAATGCTTCCCACACGAATGTCTTCTCATCCAAGGTGGTGTATAGGTAGTAGGTGCATGAGAGCGACCAAGGAAATGAGGAACCGCAGCAGGGTGGGACTTGATCAGAAGAGACACCAATCCCTCTACGAGAAGAGACACTAATCCCTGTACGAGAATCTCGTGGCTTGTATAAGTGTGAAACACCTTTTGAACCTTTAAAGTTTTTATTAACAAGATCAGGAGGTTTGGAATTGATTCCAGGAAATGCGTACCTTTGCTTCCTTCGAGGTTTCTGAGCTGAATGACGTGGAGGCATCTGTTTGACCACTGGTGATGGATTTGAAGCAGCTTCTGGTGTGATCCGCGTAGGGTGTCGATCGACGCTCTTGGTGTCGATCGACACCACATCCTCAGTTCGAATTTCTGCACTTTTTCTGCAAATCCGCTCCGCAATCCTTGCTTCCATGATGAAAACGTCTTCCTCCATCAACTTGGCATTGTTTAAACCTTCATCCTCGCCCAAAGTCCTCAAGATATGATCATTTCCACTCCAATCTTCAAGCTCCACAACTATCTCAGAATTCTCAGCTAATGCCTCTTGAACAACCAGTTTGTTTACTTGCTCTATAGAATCCAACTCCTTGTCATACACAATAGTAATGACAATAGTAATGGCATACACAACTCCTTGTCAATCCGTCTGAGTAGTTTGCTTGTTAGGTTAGGGTAATTTAGGGTTTGATGAAGAGTTTATAGAATCACTAGAATTATTAGGGAATTCAATTGGATCTTCACCTAGATTTGTGCTTAACTTGATTCTCTGAATTGATCACTTAGAAATCAAACCTTAGGTTGTTTAATAGATGCGAGAGCATTATTAATTACTTGAACTAATCTTAGGTGAGCAAATTATCTATTCGCAAAGAGATTTGGTCTAGGTAATTTGTGAACAAATCGAACCTGTTCTTATTGCTTGCCTTGATTGTTTAAATTCGCAAAGAGATTTGGAATTTAGGGATTTAGGTATAGATAACTTCTGCAACGAGAGTTGATTGGTTTTACCTTAGAGTTTCGAGTTCTAGACGGTTCTTAATAAATCCCTAATATACTTAGATTCTGCATTCTTGGATTCAAACCTGATAATTATCCTTGCCTAGCGCCTCGTTTCCTGAACTTTAATCCATCTAATTCCGATTTATTACTTGCTTTAATTGCTTAGTTTTCAATTTCATTATTCGACCTAGCATAATCTAAACCTAGAAACCATAAGTGTAGCTTTAACTTCCCTGAGGATTCGATACCCCTTATACTTCAACTGCATTGCTGTGCACTTGCAGTAGTTGATTATTTGGGTAAAACCTGAGCCCTATCAAGTTTTTGGTGCCGTTGCAGGGGAAGCTAATAGCTACCTAACGGGATCTAGTATTAGGATTCTGTCTAGGTTTTTGTTTTATTTTTGTTACTGATTTAGTTCTCCATCTTTTGTTTCAGGTGCATGCCCAGTACCAGGAGCAACAAGGAAGAAGAACTAGTCACTTTGAACCAGGAAATCAACCGTCTCGAACGTACGAACCGTAAGTCTGCACGAGCTTCAATCGACACACCAGGCGTCGATCGACACCGTTCTGCACCAGCATCGATCGACACACCTAGTATCGATCGACACCTTGCGCAGATAGAGATGGCTGAACCTTTAATCATGATACGCAACGAGGATGGCGACTTTGTTTACCTGCAGGGCAACAGAAGGAACGCCCAAGGACATAGACTTGATGAGGCTGGCGCCATCATCGTTGAAGCTGTAGAAGTTGGACGTGTAAGAACACTAGGCGAGTACAACCGCCCAGACCAGTTCTATGCCAATAGAGCTGTGATCCGTCCTCCTGCATTCCAGAGGAATGACTTTGAGCTGAAGCCCGCTTATTACACTTTAGTGGCTCAGCATCTCTTTCATGGTCTTCCCAATGAGCACCCTATGGACCATATCGAAAGATTCGAGGACCTCGCATCAAGCATCAAGGCCAATGGAGTGACCTACTACTACATTTTCTGCAAGCTCTTTCCTTACTCACTTGCAGGCGATGCGTCCTACTTGCTGAAGCAGCTTGATCCAGGATCTTTAAACACTTGGGAAGAAACAAAGAATGCATTCTTATGCAATTTCTTTGATGATGCAAGATCCGATGAGCTGCGGATGAAGATCACTACATTCTCCCAAGGACCTGCTGAAGCATTCAAGGCTTCATGTGTGCGATTCAAGGCCTACCAGAGGGACTGCTCACATCACGGTTTTAGCAAACCACAGCTTATCGGTATCTTTTACCGAGGGATTGATTGGAGGTACCAGATGGCCTTGGACGCTGCAAGCAATGGTAACTTCAACACAAGGATTCCGGAAGCTGCGATAGAGCTTATTGAAAATTTGTCTTCTAGTAACAGCACCAAAAATGCCGACTTCGAGAGAAGACAAAGCGCAGGACAAGCTAGAGGAAACCAAATCGCTGAAGTCAATAGGAAGCTGGACAACGTACAAAATCTCTTGGTAGGGAAGAAGCAAGTCCATTTTGCCAATGAGGTGGAGTCATTCGAACCAGAGCCAGACTGTGAAGAAGAAGACGTGAATTACATCAACGGAGGAGGATTTCAGGGCCAGCGCTATGGGAACCAGCAGGGAAACAGGAACTTCACTGGGAATTATCAGAAGAGTTCCTTCACAGGAAATCAAAACTTTTCTGGTTACACGCCGAAACCTCCATTTCAGAGCAGCAACTACACTAGGAGCTATGGAAATTCTTCATACCAGAAGCCACTTCCACAAGACAACAAAATGGAGGCCATGCTTGAGCAGATATTGGAAGGACAGCAGAAG
The DNA here is from genome assembly GCA_020283515.1 of Alliaria petiolata. Taxonomy (NCBI): domain Eukaryota; kingdom Viridiplantae; phylum Streptophyta; class Magnoliopsida; order Brassicales; family Brassicaceae; genus Alliaria; species Alliaria petiolata. The sequence goes on along the minus strand of JAHZTW010000154.1, from coordinate 3,122 downwards.
ATGACAGTGAGCTTTAATGGCAAGATTAATGCACTGTATGAGGACCTGAATGGGAAGATTACCAACATACATTCTCACATGAAGAAACTGGATATTCAGGTTGCTCAAACTGCAGAAACTGTTAATAGGCAAGAGGGATTCCTTCCAGGGAAGACGGATACCAATCCCAAACGTCAAGTGAATGCCATTGAGCTGAGGAGTGGCAAGACCCTTCAAACCGTGCAGAAAAGAGGGCTAAGCACTGCAGAATTCCAGGAGCTTGAAGACAAAGAAGATGCTGCGGAGCAGAGTGTCGATCGACATCACCTGTGTCGATCGACACCCGAGGAGATGAACGACAATTTATAGAAACGCGACACGAAGGATTCAACTCCTCCAGAGACCAGTGTCGATCGACACCAGGAGGGTATCGATCGACACCCACCACGGACTGAAGCAGATCGAGCTAAAGCCAAGACTGTTGCTGAAGAAAAAGTTTACAAGCCAAGGATCCCTTTTCCTCTGATCACAAATAAGAGCAAGAAGGAGCTACTGGAAGCCAGATGCAAGGCTATCATGGATAGACTAGTGGTTGAAATTCCTTTGATGGATGCCATTAGAACTACTCCCATGATAAAGAGATACTTGAAGTGGATGATAACCAACAACGTTGACATGGAAGAAGGTGTGATGATGATATCAGAGCAAGTCAGTGCGGTCATTCAGAACAGGCTACCAGAAAAGCTCTCCGATCCAGGGAGCTTTGTTCTAGATTGCTCCATTTTCTCAGACAGATTTGGAAGGTCTCTATGCGATTTAGGCTCTAGTGTCAACTTGATGCCTCTTTCGGTTGCTCTCAGGATGGATATGACGGATTTCAAGGCCACCAGAATCTCTTTAGTCCTTGCAGATCGATCTATCAGGATCCCTGAAGGTGTTTTGGACGATGTTCCTATCAGAGTTGGAAATTGTCTAATACCCACAGACTTTGTGGTATTAGCCTATGATGAGGAACCCAAGGACCCTCTGATACTTGGTAGACCATTCCTTGCTACAGCCGGAGCCATCATTGACGTAAGGAAGGGAAGGATCACACTAAATATTGGTGATTTGGTGATGAACTTCGACATGGAGAAGCTGATGAAGAGACCCACAATTGATGGACAGACCTTTTACGTCGATACACTCACCAACCTTGCTGAAGAGATCTTCAAGGAAGACCATCCTACAGACCCGTTGGAGCGAGCTCTGACCACTTCTACCAAGGACATTGAAGACCTCGACGTAGCTGCTGCTGGCTACGCGAAGATGATGGACGCAAGTGAGCAAGTGATGCAACTTATCGCACAGGACGATCTGTGTCGATCGACACCACTATGTGTCGATCGACACCATGCGACATCAAGCTCAGATGCATCACTTGGCGATTGGAGTGAGATTAAAGCACCTAAAGTTGAGCTTAAACAGCTCCCTGCCGGGCTAAGGTACGCATTTCTTGGTCCCAATTCGACTTACCCTGTTATAGTTAATGCTTCATTAAACAACGCAGAGCTCACTTTGTTGCTAAGCAAGCTGCGCAAGTATCGCAAAGCTCTTGGCTATTCTCTTGATGATATTTCAGGGATCACACCAGACTTATGCATGCATCGGATTCACCTTGAGGATGAGGCAAAGTCATCAATTGAACACCAAAGGAAGCTGAATCTGAACCTGAAGGAAGTTGTCAAGAAAGAGATCATGAAGCTGTTAGATGCAGGGATCATCTATCCCATCTCAGATAGCGCTTGGGTCAGCCCTGTTCACGTGGTCCCTAAGAAAGGAGGAGTCACCGTGGTAAAGAATGAGAAGAACGAGCTGATTCCTACAAGGACTGTGACTGGTCTCAAGATGTGCATAGACTACCGGAAGCTGAATTCCGCGACCAGAAAGGATCACTTTCCTTTGCCTTTCATTGATCAGATGCTGGAAAGGTTGGCAAATCACCCATATTATTGCTTTCTAGATGGGTATTCAGGGTTCTTTCAGATTCCTATCCACCCAGATGACCAGGAGAAGACCACTTTTACATGTCCCTATGGCACTTTTGCATATCGCAGAATGCCATTTGGACTTTGTAATGCTCCTGCGACCTTCCAGCGCTGCATGATGTCTATCCTCACTGACATGATTGAGAAGTTCATGGAGGTCTTTATGGATGATTTTTCTGTCTATGGATCATCCTTTAAAGATTGCCTAGAGAACTTATGTGCTGTGCTGCAGAGATGTGAAGAGAAACACTTAGTGCTGAATTGGGAGAAGTGCCACTTTATGGTCAGAGATGGCATTGTTCTTGGGCATCGAGTTTCTGCAGATGGTATTGAAGTAGACCGCGCTAAGATTGAAGTCATGACCACTTTGCAAGCACCTGGTTCTGTTAAGTCTGTGAGAAGTTTTCTGGGTCACGCTGGGTTCTACCGCAGATTCATCAAGGATTTCAGCAAGATAGCTAGACCACTCACTGCTCTTCTCTGTAAAGATGTGAAGTTTGAGTTCACACAAGAGTGCATTTCAGCCTTTGAACAGATCAAGCAAGCCTTAGTGAGTGCTCCGATTGTTCAACCACCGGACTGGGATCTACCTTTCGAGGTTATGTGTGATGCAAGTGACTTCGCAGTAGGAGCCCTTCTGGGACAGAAGAAGGACAAGAAGCTGCACGCCATCTACTACGCAAGCAGGACTTTAGATGATGCTCAGAAAAACTACGCAACTACGGAGAAGGAACTGCTCGCTGTGGTCTTTGCCTTTGAGAAATTTCGTCAGTATCTTGTTGGCTCAAAGGTGATTGTCCACACTGACCATTCCGCATTGAAGTATTTGATGCAGAAGAAGGATGTGAAGCCTAGGTTGCTCAGGTGGATTCTACTTCTACAAGAGTTTGACATAGAAGTTAAAGACAAGAAAGGAGTTGAGAATGGAGTAGCTGATCATCTTTCGAGGATTAGGATTGAAGATGATGTTCCAATAGATGATTTTCTGCCTGAGGAGAACGTTTATCTCATTGAGAGTCGTTTCCAAGCTGAGAATTTTGACCTTGCGAGCTTAGTGTCGATCGACACTAGGGAAGTGTCGATCGACACTCCGTCCGAAAAAGTGAGAACAAGTCG
>JAHZTW010000153.1:0-17315 GCA_020283515.1 Alliaria petiolata | reverse complement strand
TTCAATGGTCCTTGTTCTTAATCCTCATTGTCTTCAATCATAGACCGTGATGGGAGCTGTGTCCCGCTTCTCAAAGTGATTGCCTTGGCAAACTCCTTAGGGTTTATCTCACACTTCCCGGGTAAGCTGTCCTGGCCGCTTGAACTGGCCTTGCCTTTCTCGAGCTCGCGAATCCTATTGTAGCGGATCTTGTCGAACCAAACCCTGGACTTCCGGTTCGAGCAGCTCGTCGATCCGACTCGTCAAGCCAAACTAAAATCGATGTAATTTTCTAACAACAAGTTTGAATGACTTGATACGAACGGCACTAGAAAACTCATTGGATCCTCTACAATTATTAAGAAGGCTTCAGAGTCTGATTCTAAGTGCAAGGCCTTCTTCCGGACACATACATGTTACGCCTCCAAATGCTTGATATGCTTCTACAAGACTTTTGCTTCTCATTTAACTGCTTCTCTTCCTCCTCTTGATGATTTCTTCCCCTTCCTTTGCTATGCCATCCTTCTCCAACTCTATTCATGCCTCCATAGCATCCAAATCACCTGATCAAGACTCCAAATGCACCAAAATATGCAAAGACTATGCAAATACACCCTAGAACTCTAAATGATCAAAATGCAATACAATGATGCTTAATTAGGTTCCTAAATGAATGGAAACTTACACTAAACGGAGGGAAGTATGATGCAAAATATAGACATATCAACTCCCCCAAACTTGCCTTTTGCTTGTCCCCAAGCAAATGAAACACAAGCTAAGGAGAGAGGTTTGAAGGTGGGGACTCAAATCCAAAGGTGTCAAGCAAATAAATCAATTCAATGGTCCTTGTTCTTAATCCTCATTGTCTTCAATCATAGACCGTGATGGGAGCTGTGTCCCGCTTCTCAAAGTGATTGCCTTGGCAAACTCCTTAGGGTTTATCTCACATTTCCCGGGTAAGCTGTCCTGGCCGCTTGAACTGGCCTTGCCTTTCTCGAGCTCGCGAATCCTATTGTTCAGCTGGGAGATTTGTGTTGATACCTCAGTGAGAAAAGAGTCCAGCCTATTGTTGATATCCACAAATTTCTGATTTGTAGATGCTTGCCCTTGAAGGAATTGTTGGAACATAGCTAGTAGCAAATCTTGTTGTTGCTGTTGCACTTGTTGCTACCGTGGCAAAAAACCAGGAGGATAACTCTTTTTTCCTTACTGTTGTTGCTCTTGATAGTTGCCTTGTCTCTGGCCTTGATACCCACTGTTTTGTGTAAACCCAACTTTGTTGTAAGGAACAAAGGTTTTTCCTTGTTTTGGAGGGTATACTTGGTCCTTTGGGGTTTTCTACATTGGTGCTTCGGTATGAAAGATTTTTGTTGCCTTGATACCTTTGAGCATACCCTTGTTGCTTATTGTAGTCTACCCAATTCGCTTCCTCAAGGTCCTCTTGACACCCCTCTTCAAACACTTCCGAACCTTCCCCCACAAAGTGTACTTGCTTTTGACTCGCAAGCATCATCTTGTCAAGTTTCTCATGAAGTGATTTGAGCTCCTTCCTGTGTGACTCCATCTCAGTACCTCTTGGTGCTCGGTCATAGTCCTCTGAGTAATTTCCATCACTCAACGCCAAGTTCTCAATAAGCTCCATACCCGCGGTGACTTCTTGTCCGAGGAAGTTTCCTTTGCTTGCGGTATCAAGTAGTAGACGGATCTTTGGGGAAGCTCCTCTGTAGATAGTGCAAAGAAGTGTCTTGTAGCATCCGCGGCCAGAAATCCTAAGTACGGTCGTGCGGGTCATGGGATGACCGTTGTATGTATGTCATGGTACAGTGGAGGTTCGTCCGTTTCTGTAAGTATGTGTGTTGTACAGTGGTACGTCCGTGGTACCGTTTGTGGTACGACCGTGGTACGTCCGTGGTACGTCCGTGGTACGTCCGTGGTACGTCTGTGGTACGTCCGTGGTACGTCCGCGGTACGTCCGTGGTACGTCCGTGGTGTGTCTGTGGTACCAAACCGTGGTACGTATGTGAGGTTAAGTACCGTACTGTGGCTAGGCCGAGTAAATGTTGGGGATTTTGTCTAAGTGTTGAGGAACAAGGCTGTTGGGCCGTGGAACGTGGTTTAACTCGAGGGAAATCAGTTTATCTCGAGTGAAAAGTGTTTTATCCCGTGTTTGGCCGAGCGGTTTAAGTCTGGCCGAGAGAAAAAGGAAAGTTTGTTGGTTTGGCCGAGAGAAACTTAAATTGAACCGAGAGAAAGTGAAACCGCGTGAGTTAAACCGAGGAAGGGCGGTCGAGCTAGGGTTTCTCGGCCTATTTAAGAGTTTTCTCTCGTGGCCGCGTGACTTTTCTCGAGAGAAAACCTAGAGGCGATTTTGTTCCCGAGAGAAAAGTGTAGCCGTCGAGAGATTTCGAGAGCCGTCGAGCTTTTGGGATTTCTGTCCGAGAGAAACGAACGGGAAGGGTCGATTTGCCGAGGGAAGTGCATTCGGCCGAGGAATTTCTCGATCGGATCGCGAAGCATCCGAGAGATAATCAAGGTAATCCGTTTTCACCGAGAGAATTCTGTTCTGATGCGATTTTCACCGAGAGTTGATCGTGTAATCTGTTTGTAGGCAAGTTTGGGCCGAGTTATCCGAGAGTTTCCCGAGGGTTGTTCGATCGGATCGAAAGTTACCCGAGAGAAGGAAAATCTGTCCGAGGGATTTCGGTAAGTGATGAGAGATCACGAGTTTTATTGAGTTTCTGTCGAGTAACATCGAGTTAATCCTCATGTTTTTGCCTGTTTCCGAGGGAATACAGATTATTGCTCGAGGAAAAGTGAGCGGTTTGAAAGATAGCCGAGAGGAGATTGGATCTCGCGGGTTTAGCCGTAGCGATAGCCGAGAGAACGCAAGTGCGTCCGACTATCTCCGTTTCTGACCGAGAAATCACCGAGTTTCTTCCGACTGAAACGTTTGCCTTTGTGTCTAAGGTGAGTGCGTGACTGTAGCTGACCTGGAACCGTAGGATTGCTAGGTTATCTGGTTTTCATTGATTGCTTGTGTAAGTTAGTGTATGCTTAGCAAGGTCAATGTGTTTCTGTGATTGGTATTGGATACCGTGGTTTATACGTGGTGTCTAACTAGCTGTGTGAATGTCCGGATCGTGTTGCTAGCTCAAGGGGATGTGTGATTCTCGCTTGAGTAGAACCGAGGCCGTGAGGAAATTCACAAGTAGTTGAGATGATCATAGAACCGTGATTCTGTTTTCTGTGCTTGCTTGCTAAGTGTTAATGCGAATTATATAACTGTTGCTTGATTGCGTTTTCTGGTATTGGCTGGTGGTACGGGATGACCGTACTCACTAAGCATTTGTGATAATGCTTATGCCTCTCTTATGTGTGGAGTGTGCAGGTAAAGATGTTATCCGGGACGTTTAGTCTTGAAGGCGGACTTGAAGGCAGTGAAGAAAGAAGTGGATTAGGATTGGGTTTGGGGATTTATCTATCATGAGTTTTTCTGGATTATCTGGCTTGCATTTCTGTTATGACTTAGAATGAATTTGGCTAAGTTAGTTTCTGTTTTATGAACCTTTGTTATCTGGAATTGGATTAATTATGCAATAAGAATGGGCTTTTTATGAATCGAATGCGTTGTTTAAGTTTAAGAAAAATCTGAAAAATATGCTAAGTCTGGAATCTGGTTAGAGTTAGACTCGGGACGGCCGGCCTGGTTAGGATTATCGGGTTGGGTCGCCACATGTCTCCTCTGTGAAATCATGATGAGGACATGCAATGGTGTAGTCCTTGAATCTTTCCATGGCTTCACTAAACGTCTCGTTTGGCCTTTTTGCAAAGCCACTGATTTCACTTCTTAGCCGAGCTGTTCGTGTAGAAGAGAAGAACTTTGAGAGAAATGCCTTCTTGCAATCTGCCCAAGATGTGATGGTGCATTAAGGAAGGGTCTTTTCCCAATGGCGAGCCTTGTCCCCAAGAGAGAATGGGAACAACCGAAACTTGAAGCTGTCTTCGGAGATCCTATTTATCTTGATCATGCCACACACTTGTTCGAAGTTATCCAAATCCTCTAGGGGATCTTCCAATGCAAGACCGTGGAATTTACTGTTCTGGACCATTGAGATGAAGCTCGACTTGATGTCAAAGTTGTTGTTTTGCACCGGAGGAGGGGTGATGCCGAACCTATTGTGGTGAGTGTTTGGTGCATCACCCGTACCTATGATCCTTGGTGGTCTTTGGGCGTTGTTGGGGTTTCCATTACCCCCACCAGCTGGTCCATGTTGAGGCGGATTGTCATCTTGATCGGCCATTGCTGCTCGATCTACTGCCTCAAACTCTTCTTGTTGATTTCTTTCCTTTCTTAGTCTTGCACTTCCAAGTTGGTGAATGTTGTCTAGAGGTTGTAGTAAGTTGTTGTCACCTCTAGACCTCATATTCATGTACCTGAAAACACAGATAGAAAGGTAGAGAAATTAGTAACCAAATATTTAAAAACAAAAATCTAGTCTTCACTAAGTTCCAAATCCTAATACTTCAAACTCAATCCCAATTTGGCAACGGCGCCATTTGGTGACAAATTTTTGCTGTGTTTGTCAAAGCCTTTAGCATGCTCATGTCATTGCAATACTTAAGGGTCAATCCAACTTGGGAGGTTTGAAGGGATATCAAGAATACAAGAACTTTAGGTAAAGCTAAGCAGATTCGGTTTAAATGGTGAATAATTCGAAATAAACTACTTACGGTGATCTACTGAACTTGAAAACTATTTTAAAATCCCGATCCAGGGGTTAAACAACTAGAGAGTAACTTCTAATAATTTAAAAGCGAAGACTACTAATTTTAGAAAATTCAAAACTAAAGACAGACAAAACTGGAAATTACTAGCTACTTGGAACGAATTTTAAAAACTAGAAATAAAAATCTACTGACTCTTAACTTCTACCAGGGTGCCAAATATTAAATTAGGGAATTTCTAAAATACTAACAAGACCAATAACACAACTTTATAAAATTAAAATGCTTTAATGCAAGAAATAGGCAACTAGATGGTTTTAAGCTAAAAGATTGAAACTTTAAACTAAAGAAAGATGATTTTTATGTTTTCAGATGATATGAAATGGATTCACGGCTGGGGATCAGCTTAAGGGGGTTCAAGATTTAAACTTTGGGTTTTTAAAACATAGATCTACACTTTTGTGCTTTCTCTAAGTCTTGAGAAGTTAAGGCTAGCTTCATCCATGGCAAGTGGTATTGATATATGTATATTTTGCATCATTCTAGCATACATATAGTGTAGGTTTATCATCATTTTAGAGTATAATATAGTATTATAGTGTTGCATTTGTTCATTTAGAGTCCTAGAGTGTTCTTGCATGTTTTGCATAGTTCTTTGCATGTTTTGGGACCTTATTAGTTGAAAAGGACGCTTGGGAGTTGAGGATGGACTTGGAGATTGATGCACACCACTTGGAGGGACAAGAAGCAACAAAGAGATGAAGAAGAAGATTTTTTGCAGCAGATCGACGTAGAAGATCGNTAAGGGATCTCCTAAATCTGTATAGGACAAGAAGATCCCTGGATCAAAGATGTCTCTCTCGAGATCCTCTAGGCCTTAAACGCCCAAATCCAAGAAGAGAATGATTTTAAGAATAAGAAAATGACCAAAGCCTAAACCTTTAAACCCCTTAATCACCTAAACCGAAAACCCAAAAGATTACTACTCACTATGCATGATTAAAACGCTTGAATACGTAAAGGAAAGAAATCTAAGCATGATTAAACGATTAAGCAAGAAATTAAAGACAAGTACTTAAGATTAAAGAAAAGATTAAGGTTTACTAAAACTAGAAAAGCTTCAAAGACTAACAATGGAGGTTTTGCTCAAAGAAGGAGGAGACTAAACATAAGTTTTCGGATCCTTTGCCAAAAATAGGTCAAGGACCTTTTATACCAAAAGGGAAATGGTCCCCTCACTAAGCTTCAAAATGTTAGCTGTCCGGATAAGGTTAGAGATCGACCTCGGTCGTCGATCTCTTGCTCGATCGTGGGGGTAGAATGCCTTCTTTTGCTCGATCGCTTAGTCGTTCTAATCGGGGAGATCAGGTGCCCCTGTCGATCGTCTACTCGATCTTTGGATGATCGAGTCTTGAGCTCGATCTAGCTCCCGTTCTTCTTCCGCGTCCGTGCTCGCGCTCGATCATCTCGGTCGATCTCTGTCCTCGATCGTCTTCCTTGGAATGGCCTCGTGACTCGATCTTGTGGTCGATCTTCTCAAGATCGACCTGCTTGACTCGGTCCTTAGCTCGATCTCGGTTCCTTTGCTTGATGCCCGAGTTCTCCCAATTGTCCATAGACTCCATTTTGATCCTCAGCTTGTCCACGCACTCTCCAAAGCTCCAGTGTATCCAAAACAACCTGAATATGATGCAAGAATGCAAGAAACATGCAAATGCTAATGCAAAATGCCTTAGGACCTAAAATGGAACAAAAACTACAATTTTCCTAAGTATGAATGCAATATGTATGCAATTTATGTCCTAAATGCAAGCTAAATGTATAAAATATATGAATACATCACACCTCGATCTGGAGGTCCGAACGAGTTGAAGATCGAGTAACGATGGCCGATTCAGAGAAAAGATCGAGTGGAAGATCGACGTCTCAGCTCGATCTTCCACCCCAGACACGCCAACCATATCCGATTTCCACTTTTGTCTTTTAGCAGTGGGGGTGGGGGGACCATTTGAGGATAAGGTGAAAAAGACAGCTTACCTACCTTGATTTGGTGGATCTGAGGGCATCATTCTCATTGTCACTTTTCCATTTTTAGCTCTAAGTTCTATTTTCTCTCCATTGTTGACCTTTAAGGTTTGTAGGTTTGTAATTTGAATCTTTTGATTTTTATTTGAAGTACTTGCATTTTTCTTGCTTAAATCTTTCTTCTTTCCTTAAGCCCAACATGCTGAGCATCTCTAAACTCATGTTTAAGAGAGGTTCGAACATGTTGAGTGAGTAAACCACCAAGGTTTAAGGTTGGGGCGATTAGAGAGTTTTAAATGTTAAAACTTGGGTCTTTTCTTGTTCTTCATCTAATCTCTTCTTGGATTTGGGGGTTTTAAAGTCTAGAGACTCTTGAGAAAGACTCTTTAATCTTAGGGATTTCCTTATCTCAAAAAGACTTAGGAGATCCCTTAAACCCAACTCCAAGAGACTAGCTCATCCTTTCCCAAACGCCATGGATGCTTAGGGAGCTAGTTAGGCCACTTTTAAGATCTAAGCTTCATGTTCTTCACCCTATCTTTCCACCACACATCATGGGTTAGGAGGAAAGGGTGAAGAAAGGATTTACACCACAAACCATGGGTAAATCTAGTTACAAGCTTCTTAAGGCCTAGAGATAGCACTAAAATGTGTAGATCTATGTTTTTAAAACCCCAAGTTCGAATCTTTAACCTCCCTAAGTATGAAACTCAACCTTGAATCTGCTTTTAGCTTTTGAAAACTTAAAATCATCTTCCTTTAGTTTTAAGTTTGAATCTTTTTCCTAAAATCACCTAGTTAGCTTATTAGTTGCATTTAAGTCCTATAAATTCTTAAAGTCGTGTTTTTGCTAGTCTTAGTATTTTAGAAATTGCTTAAAGTCGCATATAGTAGCCTGGTAATCGTTTTAAAGTCGTTAGAATTTTATAAATAGTTTTTAAAATTCATCCTAGTTTTTAGCAATTTCCCGTTTTGTCTATCTTTATCTTTTGATTTTCTAAAATTAGTAGCTCGGTTATTTAATCGCTTAGAAGTCATCTAGTAGTTGTTAAACCCTTCAGTAGGGATTTTAAAAAAAATATTGTGGTCATTTAGTGATTACAAATAGTTTTTAAAGAATTTCTCCCCAAATTATCCGGATTTCACTTAGATTTACCAAAGCTCTTGCCTTCTTGGTAGCTTTCAAACTCCCAATTTGGATTGATTCCCGGAGTATTACAACAACAAAATTAAGCTTTAGGTTTGATAAAACTTGCTAAAAAGCTAGTTATCAAATGGCGCCGTTGCCAAACTTGGGTTTTGTTTGAAAGTATTAAGATTTGGAGATTAGTAGAGACTAAGTTTCTGTTTTGAATTTGGTTACTGATTTTTCCACTTTGTTTATTGTGTTTTTAGGTACATGAACTTGAGGTCTAGAGGTGACATCAACTTACTTCCGGCTCTAGACAACATTCATCAACTTGGAAGTGCAAGACATAGAAGAGAAAGAGAACAAGCGCAAGAGTTTGTTCAAGAGGCTGAGCAAGAGGTCATGGTTGACAACGACCAAGCTGAGGTACCACCTCACCATGCTGGTTGTGGTAGGGGTAATGGAAACCCCAACCACGCTCCAAGGGCACCACGGTTCATTGGAGCGGGTGATGCAGCAAACACTCATCAAAATCGTTTTGGCATCACTCCTCCACCGGTCCAAAACAACAACTTTGAGATCAAGCCAGGTTTTGTCTCAATGGTTCAATACAGCAAGTTCCATTGGCTAGCAATGGAGGACCCATTAGAGCATCTTGACAACTTCGAGCAAGTGTGTGATATGATCAAGATAAACGGTATATCGGAGGATAGCTTCAAGCTAAGGCTTTTCCCTTTCTCTCTTGGGGACAAGGCTTGGCATTGGGAGAAGACTCTACCTCAGGGCACCATCACCACATGGGATGATTGCAAGAAAGCATTTCTCTCCAAGTTCTTCTCAAGTACAAGGACAGCTCGGCTAAGGAGTGAAATTAGCGGTTTTACACAAAGGCAAAATGAGACCTTTGTGAAGCAATGGAGCGGTTCAAGGACTACACCATTCAGTTCCCTCACCATGGCTTCACTGAGGAGAAACTCTTGAGCACAATATACCGTGGAGCCTAGCCAAAAACCCGCATGCTACTTGACACGGCAAGCAAAAGGAATTTTCTTGGACAAGATGTGCACGAGGGTATGGAGTTGATTGAGAACTTGGCTTTGAGTGATGGCAGTTATTCTGAGGAGTATGATAGAGCACCGAGGGGTCATGAGCTTGAAGCACACAAGAAATAGCTGAAGTCACTCCATGAGAAAATAGACAAGATGATGCTTGCTAGCCAAAACCAAGTTCACTTTGTTGGTGAAGCTTCGGATTTATTTCAAGAGTGAAATGAAGAGGAGTTTGAGGAAGCAAATTGGGTTGGTGGCCAAGATTATCCTAAGCCACAAGGCTATGTTCCAAGGTACCAAGGGCAATGCAACAACAATTTGTCTTATAGAAGCACAAATGTGGAGAATCCAAAGGATCAAGTCTACCCTCTACAACAAGGCAATCAAGGAAAACCTTTTGTTCCTTACAACAAGGGTCCTTTTGTACAGAACATTGGCTATCAAGGGCAAAAACAAGACAACTACCAAGGCCAACAACAGCAAGGGAACAAGATTTAGCCTCCTGGTTTCGTGCCACAGTAACAACAAGTCCAATCTCCACCTCAAGATCCGGTACAAGCTATGTTACAACAACTTCTTCAAGGCCAAGCATCTAACAACCAGAAATTTGTTGAGATGAACAATAGGCTGTACTCTTCTCTCACTGAGGTCTCTACAAATATCACCAACATAAACAACAAGATTCGACAGTTAGAGAAGGGCAAAGCTAGTTCAAGCGGCCAAGCTAGTCTACCCGGAAAGTGTGAGATAAATCCGAAAGAGTATGCAAACGTGATCACACTTAGGAGTGGCAAGGAAGTAGCACCACGGTCTACAGCTAAGGTCAATGAGGATATTGTGGTTCAAGAGGGGGAGAGTGATCTTTCAAATAATCAAGAGATCACCTTTGACAATGTTTACATTGAAAGGCCAAGAAAGGGGAAAGAAACGGTTTTGGAGAAACAAGAGGTGGAAACTATCAAAGAAAAGGAAGCTTTCATTCCTTCACCCTACAAACCAAAGTTTCCTTTCCCTGAATGTTTCAAGAAACATCTGGTTAAGAAGCATAAAGCTTTGTTTGAGAAGCACTTGAGGAACGTTGAGCTGAAGTTGTCGTTGCTAGATTGTTTGGCTATGGTACCTAAGTATGCAAAGTTTTTGAAGGATACACTTGCTAAGAGGGTCAAAGAGGGTAAAGAAGTCATGGTATTGAGTCAAGAGTGCAGTGCCATCTTTTAAACTGCCTTGTGCTATAGGGGATTTGAAGTTTGAGAACAGCCTTTGTGATTTGGGGGCGAGTATTAACCTTATGCCATACTCCATTGCGAAGAAGCTGGGTCTCACAGATTTCAAGGATATACACATATCCCTAGTCCTTGCTGATAGGAGCATACGGCTGCTGAAAGAGGTGCTTGAAGACCACCCTTTGAAGATTAACAATGTCACCATTCCTACTGACTTTGTTGTCTTGGAGATGGATGAGGAGGACAAAATTCCTCTTGTATTGGGAAGGTCATTCTTGGCCACTGCAGGAGCCATCATCGACTTGAAGCACGGAAAAATCTCTCTACACTTGGGCAAGGGTGCAAAGTTCAAGTTTACTATCAAGGATGGTGTGAGAAAGCCAACGATCAACGGTCAAGTTTTTCAAGTAGGCATCACGGGCGAGCTGAATCCAGGTGAGGAGGAAAATGTCCTCATGGACAAAAGAGGTCATGCTGAGAAGGAAGACCACGCGGAAGCCAACTCAGTGAAGAAGAAAGAGCAAACCGTTACCTTGATCGGCAAGGATGTGGGAGAACAAAAGTGTTCTTGCTTCTCAATTTCAACAAAGAAAACAGCTCATTTTGATGATGGAGTTAAGGTTGAAGAAGAACCTTATTGAGAGGTTTTGCTAACCCTGTTCAGTTGTAAAGAAGAAGAAAGTCACCCGGAGATAGCACCAAGGGAAAGAAAAAGGAAAGAGAACATTCTCAAAGTTCTCTTCGAGACCGATAAGAAGGCACCACCCTATGGTCAACCCCAGCCTGAGAGCGTCCTGAGTTTGCATCCATTGGAGCTCAAGGATGACTCCATACTCTGCAAGGTCAAGCGAAAGGAGGGTGTAAAACCGTTTGCAAAAGCGATCTACACCGTGGAGATCCAGCCAGGGATAAGCTCCACCGAATCTCTTTCCACCCCAACCGTCCCGGCTCCGCGCTAAAGGGAGTAAGAAAAGTCGAGGTAAACGACGTTAAACAAAAGCGCACTTGGGAGGCATTCCCATGACTATCATTGTACATATTTCTGTTTCAATTTTATGCTTTTTAGTTTAAGTGTGTAGGTACAAGGAGATGGGAACCAGAGATCATGATCTTGGATTTAACAAGGCTAAGAAAGGAGAAGCAGAGGCAGAAGATCGAGTAATAGACCGACTAGTCCTGACTCGATCTTTATTAGATCGAGCCAGTGAATCGAATGATGTCACTCGATCTTTACTAAGGTCGAGTTGACGATCAAGTTAACCAGTCGATTTCGAGAGGATGACCCACCCATGCGTTTAACTTGAGATACAAACGAGGTGTGGATCGACTGGACTCACTCGATCTTCGATTTGAGATCGACCCATAGATCGATCGGTTCACTAGATCTTTGAACTGAGATCGACCCATGGATCGATCGGCTCACTCGACCTTCACCAAAATGACCTCACGATCGACCTGGGAGCTCGATCCGAGATGTGTAGCCTCAACCTCGATGGATCCTAAATCGAGTTGGACAATCAATATCAGGCTCGATCTAAATCAGATCGAGTCAATAATCATGCAAGCCACACGATCTCGAAAAAATGGGCATGAGATCGAGGTCAAGATCGACCAAAATGACTCGATTTCATGCCAAGGTAAGAATTTGAATTTTCCTCTCTTTCTCCTTTCCTCCCATTTTGAATTTGAATTTTGGTCAAAGCTGACACCTTTGACCGTGGTGGGTGAGATTTGACCACAATTCACTAGAACACTTGCATGCATATTTCCGATTTTTTTCCTCTTTATAAGACCTTGCCACCGCACCCTTTTCATTTGTGTTTTGAAACCTTTTCCTATTAAAAAGATAGAGAGTGTGAGATTCGGTCTTGGCAAAAAAGTAGTCTTTCATTTTTACTCCTTGCATCAAGATTTCATAAGGTATTTCAATATTACGTTAAAGTTTTATTGAAATTCCTAGTTAAATGGATTGTGGAGGAATGATTGATTGGTATTGTGTTTTAATTTTTAGAAATATCTAAGTTTGGGGGAAAACTCTGAAATTTTCCATGATTATGACAAAACCTCCCCTAGATTTAAAGATATCTTTTAAATTAATCCCAAAATTTTTGGAAATATTGCATAAGGTTTAAGAGCTTAATCCCCTTGTTTGCCTTGGTCTTCTAGCAAATCGCTATCTCCTCATTCTTTTTCCGAGATTTTGCATCTCAGGTACAATGGCGTCAAGGAGGTTTGGATATTCACCACAAGCATGACTGTTAGTATGGACTGAAGAGGAGAGAAGGACTCGCATGAGACTCGCAAATAGGAATGTTGAGCCTACAAGGTTCGCAAGCCGAACCTTTTTGCAAGAGGTCTGACTGCTAGATTCTTTTAATAAGCTGTTCGGTGACATGGAGCTCGGCTTTTTGGTACCATAGATTGTCCTACTTACTCGGAGGTGATATTGCACTTCTTATCCACGATGGATTTCTCCTACGACAATCCAAGATCACCGACACCATCAACAGGGCGCATGACATTCAAAGTGCGGGGAAACATTTTTAACATGACCATTGAGGACATATGCGACGCATACCAGTTCAATGCCGAGGCTCCTTTAGTTGAGTTCCCGCAGTTTGAGTCGGCAAGCGCACTGTGGAATTTGATTGGTGAAGGCGCCTTCAAGAGAAACAAGTCGAAGATTGCAAGTGTTAGGAATCCTTTGATACGGTACATACTGCAACTCCTTGCTAACACCATCTCGGGGAAGACCTAGACTTAATCGTGGAAGAGAGCGAAATAAGCTTTCTCTTCCAAGGATTAAAGGAGATTTTGTGGGACGAGGGTTGGCTCGCAGGTAATGAGGAAGACTGAGGCGACCCGACCCGGTAATCATACCGCGGCCAGTCCGTCCTAAACAACCTACGGCCAACTTACACACTTATGCGGAATTTCAAACTTTCTCATTAAACTTAACAACAATTTGATTCTCAAAGACGTTCACTCTCATTGCATAAATAGTTCAAATTCCAAAGTACAAACGAGGTTCATAAATAAATCATAACTAACTTAGCCAAATTTGATTAAGTTATCAATAACACCAAAGCCAATAACCAGAACAATGCTTAAATAATAAAACCCCAAAACCCAATCATAAATCCACTCCTTTCTTCACTGCCTTCGAGTCCGCCTTCAGACTAACGGTCCTGGACAACATCTTTACCTGCACACTCAACACATAAGAGAGGCATAAGCATTACCATAAATGCTTAGTGAATACGGTCATCCCGTAACACCTTAGCCAGCAACTAATCACGCATTCATGCTAACAATTCTAACATGATATCAAAACACTTAGCAAGCAAGCAATCAAACACACGCATGATCATCTAACCTAACTCTGACCATCTAGTCTTACGGACTCGGTTCCGCACTAGCGTGAATAACACATCACCTAATCTAAAGAAACGATCCTGCCTCGATCACAAGCTAGCTAGACACATCACATAATCTCACGGTCACCAAACCGCATCACAATCACATAAACATTGACCTTGCTAAGCATAAAACCCTACTTACACAAGCGATCAATACACATCAAAATCCCTAGCAATCTTTCAATCCATAGATGCTAGCCACAGTCACGCACTCACCTTAGACAATCAAACAAACGGTTTGGTCGAAGGAAACTCGGTGATAACTCGAACAAAAACAAAGGTAGTCGGACACCAATGTGCTCCCTCGGCTATCGCTAAGACTCGTACCGCGAGATCCAATCTCCTCTCGGCTAACTCACGAACCGTTTACTTTTCCTCGAACCAAACTCTGAATTCCCTCGGAAACAGACCAAAACAAACGGATTAGTCGAACAACTCTCGACAAAATCCTAGCACAAACGAAGATATCCGAGCACTTACCGAAACTATCGGCCGGAATCAAGTGCTCTCGACTATCTCTCGATCCAATCCGAAAACCTTCGGATAACTTCGATCCTTCCTCGGTAAAACGCCTATCCTCAATCGAATCTCTCGATCAGAATTCGCAGAACTCTCACGGAAAACTTGATCTCTCGATGATCTCACAATCTCTCGGGAAAAACTCTTTTTCTCTCGAGTAATGCGCGGCTGCCCGAGAAAAATCGCATAAAACTCCTTATATACGCGAAACCCTAGGGATAAACCGCCTATCCTAGCGTGTTTTCCCTTTTCTCTCGGCTAGAATCGGTTTGTTTTAAGTTTCTCTCGGCTAACCGATCAAACTTTCCTTTTCTCTCGGCAGTTTCCCAAACCGCTCGGCCAAACTCGAGAAATCCTATTCCGACTAGGAAAACTCCAATTTTTCTTCGGCCAAACTCAAGGCCCACGGCCCATTCTCAACACTTAGCCGTTTTTCCACAATTTCCCTTGGTCACGACCCTTAACCTCACGTACGCGCTAACACGTACCACGGTATGGTACCACCCTCGTACCACGTACGTACTACGTACGTACCGCGGACATACCACGATCGTACCTCGGTCCTGTTCTTACGTACCAAAATGACGAACCTCCATCGTACCAAACTTATATACAACGACCCAAATCATAATTACTGGTTACGGATGCTACAACTCTCCCCCACTTAGTTTGGATTCGTCCTCGAATCCGGCTCCTCTTCCGGAAGCTTCTCAAACCATTTAGGGAACTTTGTACTCATCTTTGCTTCTTTTTCCCAAGTCGTTTGCTCATCGCCGTTACAATCCCAAACGACCTTGATCATCTTGACCACTTTACCACGCTTGACTTTTTCCTTCCGGCCAACCACACGGATCGGTCTACCTTCCAAGGTCAGATCCTCTTGCAAATCCTGCGGTGGTTCAGATATAATGTTCTCACGTTCGGTCATATGCTTTCTCAGCTGTGACACGTGAAACACATTGTGGTACGCACTCATCTCTGGCGGTAAGTCCAACTTATACGCCACTGGTCCAATCCTTTCCAAAATTCGGTACGGTCCCATGTACCTCGGACTTAACTTAGCATCAAACATTGCTCGGCTTTTCCCTTTATAAGTCATGGCCTTCAAATAAACCATATCGCCCACACTGAACTCTAAGTCCTTACGGCGCTTATCGGCATAACTCTTTTGCCGGTCTTGAGCCTCTTTCAGCTTAACTTTCAGAAACCGAATCTTTTCTGTAGTCTCCTCGACTATAGCAGGTCCTAACTCACTCCGCTCCCCCACTTGGGTCCAACATAACGGTGTCCTGCACGGTCGTCCGTACAACGCTTCATACAGAGACATATCAATGCTCCTTTGATAACTGTTGTTATACGCAAACTCAGCCAACGGTAGATAACTATCCCAGTTACCACCCCAATCCAAAACACACGCTCTCAACATGTCCTCTAATGTCCTGATGGTCCTTTCGGACTGACCATCCGTTTGCGGATGATACGCAGTACTCATGTGTACCTTCGTCCCAAACTCTTTCTGAAACTCTTTCCAGAACCGTGAAGCGAACTTCGGATCACGATCGGACACTATACTCACTGGCACACCATGCAGTTTCACGATCTCATCCACATATAGCTCTACTAGCTTAGGCACTCCATCCGTCTTTCTCATAGGTAAGAAATGAGCAGACTTGGTCAATCGATCCACGATGACCCAAATCGCGTCATGCTTATTCTTAGTCTTCGGTAAACCCATCACAAAGTCCATTGTGATCATATCCCATTTCCATTCCGGCATTGGTAATGTTTGCAACAAACCACTCAGAAACTGATTCTCGGCCTTAATCAACTGGCACGTCGGACAACTAGCCACCCACTTGGCCACGTCCCGCTTCATCCCGACCCAATGATAGTACCTTTTCAGGTCGCGGTACATCTTGGTCATCCCCGGATGAACATAAAATCTAGACTGATGTGCTTCCTTAAGGATCTCTTCCTTTAACTCTTTCACGTTAGGAACACATACTCGGCCATTCAACACAATCGTCCCATTGTTTGAAGTCTTATACTCGGTCTTGTCAGCTTGTGACAACTTAATCAAATTCTCATCCTCTTCTTGAGCTAACCGGATTCTTGTTAATAAGTCAGCCTGATCCGCAGCTCCCAAACCCGACGGCTCTTTATCCTCGGTCATAACGTTCAACCTTAACGTCCTTAGGAGATTCACAATTCCCTCCACGTCCTTTGCAGATGATACACTGGCCCTTCTCCGGCTTAATGCATCAGCAACGAGATTAGCCTTTCCCGGATGATAAGCTATCTCTAGGTCATAGTCTGCGACTAATTATATCCGCTATCTCTAGGTCATAGTCTGCGACTAATTATATCCATCTACGTTGCCTCAAATTCAACTCAGGTTTAGTGAAGATGTACTTCAAACTCTTATGATCCGTAAACACTTGGACCTTCCCACCATACAAGTAAGATCGCCATATCTTTAACGCAAAAACTACAGCCGCCATCTCCAAGTCATGTGTAGGATAAGTCACCTCATGCTTCCTTAGCTGTCTTGACGCGTATTCAATAACATTCCCGTGCTGCATTAGGACACATCCTAGTCCCTTCCCACAAGCGTCCGTGTACACCACATACGGCTCGTCCGGCTCAAGTAGAGCCAACACTGGTGCACTTGTGAGCATTCCTTTCAACTTCAAGAAACACTCCTCACACTCGGCTGTCCACACGAACTCAACATCCTTACCAGTCAGACGCGTCATCGGCTGAGCCATACTTGCAAAGCCTTTAACAAAACGCCTGTAGTAGCCAGCCAATCCTAGAAAACTCCTTATTTATGTGGCATTCTCAGGTCTTGGCCATTCCGCAATGGCCTTGATCTTTTCAGGATCCACGAACACTCCCTTGTCCGAAACAATGTGACCCAAGAACCCAATGTGCGGCTGCCAAAAGCTACACTTGCTCAACTTGGCAAACAACTTCTGCTCACGCAACTTTCCTAGAACAATCCTCAAATGCTTCTCATGCTCTTCCGAACTCTTCGAGTATACTAAGATATCGTCTATGAATATAATCACAAACTCATCCAAATATTCTCGGAACACGCCATTCATCAACTTTATGAATGCAGCTGGCGCATTCGTCAAACCAAACGGCACGACCACGAACTCATAATGACCATACCTTGTCCGAAAGGCAGTCTTCCTCACGTCCGGTTCGTCTATTGGTATCTGATGGTACCCAGAAGCCAAAT
>JAHZTW010000152.1:79943-92146 GCA_020283515.1 Alliaria petiolata | reverse complement strand
ACCATATCTTACTGGCGCCTTTTTGATCCTGTTTGGTCTGCCTATATCACCACTCTCCTCTGCTTCTTCCTGCTCTTCTTCCTGCTCATCCTCCTGCTAAACTTCCTGCTCATCTTCAGGAGGCTTCTCAGGATTTGCTGCTACTAGCTTAGCCTTACTAAGCGCCTTCTGAGTCTTCCTAGATTCGTGTTCAGTCTCAAACGTAACAGACATTGGTTCTGACCTCGCCTGTTCCACCATGTACTGCTCATCGAACACCACATCTCTACTGAAAATTCTCTTCTTAGCCTCATGATCCCATAACTTGAAGCCCTTAACACCTTTCTCAAAGCCTAGAAAGATGTTCTTCTTGGATTTCGAATCCAGCTTAGACGTTTCATCACTTGGTATAAGCATGTAGGCTGGAACAGGCGAGGGCTGGCCCTTTTGCTTGTGCCCTTCCGAGGGATGGCCCTTTTACCGATGTACTGAGATTAAAGTCACATTGGACAACAATACATTATTTTAAATATATCATTCTATTTTTTAAGTGATTTAATACTTATTTGCAAATAAATTAGGATAATTAAACTTTGGTACGTTGACAAAAAAAAAAAAAAAAACTTTGGTACAACTGAAAAAAATTATGATATTGAATAAATTAAGAAGTTAACTACAACATATAAATCGTAAGACACAACAAAATATTCAATAAAAAATCGAGAATATAAAAAGATGCAAAATTCTGATTTGACTCTTCAATAAGAAGCCATTGCACCTATGACCGCTATCTACATGACCACAAAGCGAAAATTTCTAATTATATTGAAGAAATTAAAAAGTTAACTCCACCGATGCCGTCTTCGCATCCTCCACCATATGCGTCTCCACATCCTCCTTCCTAGGACTTGCTTGACCAAAATTATGTCGGCTAACAAAAATTTTTAAAAAAATGATATGGTTAAATCTCGTCAACAATATTTTTGTTTTTAAATATTTGAATTTTTTTGGATTTTAATTGTAATAATTAATAAATTAATAATATGTTACTTTATTAATTAAAACTATAAATTTAAAGTCACGTTAGCACTTTTAAATGAAAAAGAATAATTTTGTTAAATATTTTAACGGCATATATTCAAAATATAGTTTAAAGGATTTTTCTGTTAATATTTTTAGTTTGACGGGTTTATAGTGCTGATATATTCATATATTTCGCATATTTAGCATGCATTTATAATAGGTTTTCATGCATACATCATTCATAATAGGCTAGTTCGCATCATTTGTCTCATTTTAAGTCCTATAACAATTTGCATTAGCATTTGCATGTTTCTTGCATATTTGCATCATTTTCAGGTTGTTTAGAGTATTTGGAGCTGTGATAGATGCTGAGCATTGACAAGAAGATGAAAGAAGAGCCTAGGAGTTGGCGTGAATCAAAGGAAAACTCGGACAAAACTAAAGAAGCTGAGAAAGACCGGACGATCGAGCAGCATGACTCGATCTAGGCAAAATCGACCGGATGATCGACCAAGCTGACTCGATCTAGAAGTGATCGACTGGACGATCGACCGTCCAACCTGAACCGAGAAGCAGATCGAGTCCACGATCGAGCAGAACGACTCGATCAGCCAAGCCAGGCGCATCAACCTTTCCCCAACTTGTCTAATTGTCTTCTAGTGAGGGGACCACCTTGGCATGAAAGTCTTCTACAAGACATGGATCCTTGATTTAGGGAAAGGGTGGATGACACAAGACTGGATTGCTCCAAGGTTTGTTTGCCTTTGAAATCTTCACTTAAGCCGAAATGATGGAGGAATGGTGTTGATGATTTGATAAAACCGATTTGTGTTTATAATCTAAACACTAAGAGTTTTAGATTCTAGTATTCAAGGGCTAATCCTCACAAGAATACTAAACTCTAACACGCCTCACAAGCTCTCTGAATCCCTCAAAAGAACTTAATAAAACGCAGGAACACTTTGTAAGCAAAGACAAGATTTCTTTGAAACAAATAAAATACTTTCTGATTAATAACTTGATTAATGAAAAGATACAAGGGAAATGAGCTTATATAGGCTCAGGAAATGAAAAACAAACGGTAATAAACATTAAAAACAAGGAGAAGATCAAGCTGAAATTATGAGGAAAAGATCTTCTAGCTGTTGGAGATGATATTGCTTTGATGACTTGTATCTTGATATTTTCTGAATGATTACATGGCTGGATAGTCTTCCAGAAGCTCCTTGACATCCCACATAAATGAAATATGACCGTTGTTCATTGACCTCTCCAAGTGTGGAAACATCCAAATAAGGAAAGTCGAGTAAAAGCTGGTTGAAGCTCCTCCGCTTTAGAAGTTGTATAACTTTCTCATATGAACCGTTGTTGATGTAAAACCAATTCGACAAGCTTCCTGGTTGAGTCACGAATCCACGCCAAGTTGGTTTGTAGCTAAATTCCTTCTGGTTCGGCCGGAATCCTCCATTTAGTGCTCCTATGTCCAAATCGGGAAAGCTCCGGTTCACCCAACTTGTAAAATTTATAGCTCCTAAACTAAAATGAATCTGGTCGTGATTCCAACTCTCAGTAGACCTCTGATGAGTTGAGAATCCAAAACAATTGAATTCGTTGCTTGTTTCATCTTGGTGTGGCCGGAGTGACTCAATAACTGGTCGTAGCTCTCCATTGAGTCCATTGGAGCTTTGAATGGGTTTAAAACATGTAGACCGATTTGCCTCATTAAAACTTTTCCTGAAAAACCCATTGGGATAAAACCAAGGATAAGGAAAAAGAGTACAAATGGCCACATCCCATTTGTAAGCCTTGGCTTCTATTTGAGCTAAACTTAGCTCACATGTCTCCTTAGCTTTCCTCAGCTTCATGTGCTCCTCTTCATACGTCCTGGTTCTGTGCTCCTTTTTAGTTCCTGATGCATAAGCATCCATGCTTATGTCAGTGGACAATTTCTTAATTGTTTCTCCTTATGACATAAGGGAGGAAGACTTTTGTGCACACACACTTATCATAATTTACTTTCACTCTGATTATTGGAAGGTTAGGCGTGAGAGAGAGAAAACAGAGTGTTCTTGAGTGTTCTTCCTTGTTCTTACTTTGTTCTTCCTAGTTCTTGATTATTCTTGTTTTGTTTCTTGTTGATTTCTTGTGTAAAACTCCTGTATTTTGGATTTGATTCAAGTATCTTTGTTTTCTTAAAGTCTAATCTTTCATCTTGTAAAAACCGATCATGTTCATCAGATCTAAACTTATGTATAAGAGAGGTAAGAACATGATTTGTGAGTAAACCACCAAGATTTGGGGTTGGGATGATTAAGGGGGTTGAAAACTAGAATTTTGGGTATTTTCTTGTTCTTCATCTAATTCTCTTCTTGGATTTGGTGGTTTTAAAGTCTAGAGATTCTCGATGGAGATCTCTTTAATCTTAGGGATTTCCTTATCCTAACAAGACTTAGGAAATCCCTTAAAACCAAATCCAAGAGACTAGCTCATCCTTTCTCAAACATCATGGATGCTTAGGGAGCTAGTTAAGCCATTTTTTTAAGATCAAAGCTTAATTTTCTTCACCCTATCTTTCCACCAAACATCATGGGTTAGGAAGAAAGAGTGAAGAAAGGATTTACACCACACATCATGGGTAAATCTAGTATAGCTTCTTAAGGCTTAGAGATAGCACTAAATTGTGTAAAAATATGTTTTCAAAACNTCTCTTCTTGGATTTGGGGGTTTTAAAGTCTAGAGATTCTCGATGGAGATCTCTTTAATCTTAGGGATTTCCTTATCCTAACAAGACTTAGGAAATCCCTTAAAACCAAATCCAAGAGACTAGCTCATCCTTTCTCAAACATCATGGATGCTTAGGGAGCTAGTTAAGCCATTTTTTTAAGATCAAAGCTTAATTTTCTTCACCCTATCTTTCCACCAAACATCATGGGTTAGGAAGAAAGAGTGAAGAAAGGATTTACACCACACATCATGGGTAAATCTAGTATAGCTTCTTAAGGCTTAGAGATAGCACTAAATTGTGTAAAAATATGTTTTCAAAACCCCAAGATCGAATTTTCAACATCCCTAAGAATGAATCCCAACCTTGAATCTGTTTTTAAACCTTGAAAACTAAAAACCATTTTCCTCTAGTTTTGTGTTTAATTATTTCCCCTAAAAACCTCTTAGATAGCTTAATTATGCAATATAGTTTTATAAATTTGTAAAATCGTGTTTTTACTATTTTTAGTATTTTAGAAATTGCCTAGAGTCTTATTTTACTGTCTGGTGTTGATTTGGTAGTCGTTTGAGTTTTAGAAATAGTTTTTGAAAATCTTGTTACTTAGCTAATAATTGTCTAGTTTATCCGGTTTTAGATTTTGATTTTATAAAATTAGTAGATCGGTTGTTTAATTGTTTAGAAGTCATCTAGTAGTTGTATAACCATTCAGTAGGGATTTTAAAATAGTTTTCGTGTCTGTATAAACAATGCAAGTAATTTTCATAGGATTAATCACCAATTAACCCGAATTCTACTTAGCTTCATTTGAACTCTTGTATTCTTAGTATCTTTCACCCCAATTTGGATTGACACCTGAAGTATTACAACAACAAAAGAACTATGCTTTAGGTTTGATTAAACTTCCTGAAATAAGCTAGTCATCAAATGGCGCCGTTGCCAAACTTGGGTTTTAAGTGAAAGTATTAGGATTTAGAGCTTAGTGGATACTAAGTTTTTATTTTGTATTTGGTTACTAATTTTCTCTACTTGTCTACTTGTGTTTTCAGGTATATGAACCTGCGGTCTAGAGGTGATAACAACTTGCTCACGCCACTAGACAACATACATCAGCTTGGAAGTGCAAGACATAGGAGGGAAAGACTACTACTCGAAATTGACGAGTACCATCAAGAGGTGATGGCTGACCACGACCAAGTGGAGGATCCACCTCAACATGCTGCTTCTGGCAGAGGGATTGGACACCCTTACCACCTCCCAAGAGCACCACGAATCATTGGCGCGGGTGATGCACCAAACACTCACACAAATCGCTTTGGCATCACTCCACCACCGGTGCAAAACAACAACTTCGAGATCAAGCCTGGATTTATCTCTATGGTTCAGAACAGCAAGTTCCATGGCCTGGCAATGGAAGACCCACTGGAGCACTTGGATAACTTCGAAAAAGTGTGTGGAATGATCAAGATAAATGGCATCTCGGAGGATAGCTTTAAGCTACGGCTTTTCCCTTTTTCTCTTGAGGATAAAGCTAGGCATTGGTAGAAGACCCTACCTCAAGGCACAATCACGTCATGGTTTGAATGCAAGAAAGCTTTCCTGTCAAAGTTCTTCTCAAGCACAAGAACAGCTCGGCTAAGAAGTGAAATAAGCGGTTTCACACAAAGGCAAAACGAGACCTTTAGTGAAGCAATGGAGCGGTTCAAGGACTATACCATTCAGTGTCCTCACCATGGCTTCACTGAGGAGACACTCTTGAGCACAATATACCGTGGAACCTTGCCCAAAATTTGCATGTTACTTGACACGGCAAGCAAAGGAAACTTCCTTGGACAAGATGTACAAGACAGCATGGAGCTGATTGAAAACATGGCATTGAGTGACGGTAACTATTCTGAGGAATATGACCAAGCACCAAGAGGTCATGAGCTGGAGGCACACAAGAAGGAGCTGAAGTCACTCCATAAAAAAATTGACAAGATGATGCTGGCTAGCCAAAAACATGTCCACTTCGTTGGTGACGCCTCAGAATTGTTCCAAGAGAGAAATCAAGAGGAGTTTGAGGAAGCGAATTGGGTTGGTGGCCAAGACTATCCTAAGACACAAGGATATGTTCCAAGGTATCAAGGCAACAACAACAACAACTTGTCTTATAGAAGCACAAATGTGGACAATCCAAAGGAGCAAGTGTACCCTCCACAACAAGGAAATCAAGGCAAACCGTTTGTACCATACAACAAAGGTGGATTCCAACAAAACGGTGGGTATCAAGGGCAGAGACAAGGCAACTACCAAGGACACCAACAGCAAGGAAACAAACCTTACCCTCCTGGTTTCGCCACTCAGCAACAACAAAATCAAGCGCCACCTCAAGATCCGGTACAAGCTATATTCCAACAACTTCTCCAAGGCCAAGCAACTACAAATCAAAAATTTGTTGAAATGAACAACCGGCTGGACTCCTCCCTCACTGAGGTCTCTACACAGATCAGCAACATCAACAACAAAATTCGCCAGCTGGAGAAAGGAAAAGCTAGTACAAGCGCCCAAGGTACTCTACCCGGCCAATGTGAGACAAATTCAAAGGAGTATGTGAATGTGATCACTCTAAGGAGTGGCAAAGAGGTAGCACCACGGTCTACAGCTAAAGATAATGAGGACATTGTGATTCAAGAGGGAGAGAGTGATCTTTCAAATTACCAAGAGATCACCTTTGACAATGTCTACATTAAAAGGGCAAGAAAAGGCAAAGAAGCGGTTTTGGAAAAACAAGTGGGGGAAGCAAGTAAAGAAAAAAATATTTTTGTACCTCCATCTTACAAACCAAAGCTCCCCTTCCCTGGATGCTTCAAGAAGCAGCTGGTTGAGAAGCATAGAGCCTTGTTTGAAAAGCATTTGAGAAATGTGGAGCTAAAATTGCCTTTGCTTGATTGTTTGGCCATGGTACCGAAGTATGCCAAGTTTCTGAAGGATACACTTGCCAAGACAGCTAAAGATTGTCAAGAGGCCATGGTATTGAGTCAAGAGTGCAGTGCAATCATCCACAAAGAGATTGCACCAAAGAAGCTAGGAGATCCAAGCTCATTCACCATACCTTGTGCGCTAGGGCCATTGAAGTTTAACAACTGTTTGTGCGACTTAGGGGCAATCATTAACATAATGCCCTACTCCATAGCAAAGAAGCTAGGCTTCACCAAGTTCAAGGAATGCAGGATCTCATTGATCTTGGCAGACAGAAGTGTAAGACTCCCAGTAGGAGTGCTTGAAGACCTACCGGTGAGGATAAGCAATGTGAGTGTCCCAACGAACTTTTTTGTTCTTGAAATGGATGAAGAACCCAAGGATCCCTTAATCCTTGGAAGATCATTTTTGGCAACTGCTGGAGCCATAATAGACGTCATGAATGGCAAGATTTCACTGCACTTGGGCAAAGACATCAAGCTTAACTTTGATATCAACGAGGTTTTGAAGAAACCGACTATTGATGGACAAGTCTTCTACATAGAAGCTATAGATCTTTTGGCTGATGAATTGCTAGAGGAATTGGGTCAAGAGGATCATCTACTGTTGGCGTTGACAAAGGAATGTGGAGAATATGGCTACCTAAGTGATCAAACCCAAGAGTATGTTCGAATCCTTGATTCTCGCAAGATTGTCAAGGAGATCGACTGTGAGATCGAGCCGCTGACTCGATTTGAAGCCAAGATCGATAGCCAGATCGACCCATCCACTTGAACCAAGGAAGAGATCGACCTTATGACCCGATCTCCTGCCCAATCTAATGAAGAACGACTAAGCGGATCGAGTAAGACTACTCGATCAGGCCAAGATCGAGTGGTAGATCGACCAATCCACTCGATCTCAGCGGGATAAACGTTTGAAGAAGGCAGCGTGGAGGCTCATGACGCGGGGTCTAAGGAAGCAAATGAGGACAGCAACCTCAACACAAGCCACCAGGAGGACTGGAGTGAGCTGCTAGCCCCAAAGGTGGACCTCAAGCAGGTACCAAATGGGCTAAGGTACGCTTTCTTAGGACCAAATGAGACTTACCCGGTCATTGTTAATGATAGTCTGAATGATGATGAGTTAGACTCGCTCCTTAGGGAATTGAGAAAGTATAGGAAGGCCATTGGGTATTCTCTAAGTTACATCAAGGGCCTTTCACCATTACTTTGTACTCATAGGATTCATTTAGATGATGAGAACACTTCTTCCACTGAACACCAAAGACGTTTGAACCCAAATTTGAAAGAAGTGGTGAAGAAAGAAATCTTAAAACTCTTAGAGGCTGTCGTGATATACCCTATCAGTGATAGCACGTGGGTCTCTCCAGTCCATGTGGTACCTAAAAAAGGGGGCATCACGGTTATAAGAAATGAGAAAGATGAGTTAATTCCTACTAGAATTATAACCGGCTATAGGATGTGCATTGACTATAGGAAACTCAACAAAGCCACTAGGAAAGACCACTTCCCACTGCCATTCATAGACCAAATGCTAGAAAGATTAGCTAACCACCCCTATTACTGTTTTCAGAGATGCAGCTTATTTTATTTTTTGATTTTCGGGATGCAAAGGGATGAACAATGAATGCAGAAACACAAAAGAAATTTTGCAGAAGCAACAAATCAAAGCAAACAGCAACACAAATTTTTTTTTTTTGATTTTCTT
This sequence comes from Alliaria petiolata, assembly GCA_020283515.1. Lineage (NCBI taxonomy): Eukaryota > Viridiplantae > Streptophyta > Magnoliopsida > Brassicales > Brassicaceae > Alliaria > Alliaria petiolata. The sequence goes on along the minus strand of JAHZTW010000152.1, from coordinate 83,751 downwards.
TTTCTGGAAATCTAAACAAAACTGAATCAAATAACTGGATCTAAACGATTTTTATGATTTTTTTTTCCTAGATAGATAACAAGCAAAGAACAGAAACAATGCAAAAGCAAACAGAAACAATTATTTTTTTTTTGATTTTTTTTTCTGGGCTTATGAAGAACAAAACGAAAATTACAGAAACAAAAGAAAAGGGATAGATTCACCTGATGCTTTGAGCCTAAGCTCTGATACCAGATGATGTAGGAACAAGGGGGCTTGTTCTTACAGTGATAGATTGATGGTGAATCTCCAACTGGCCGTACGGCTCTCTTTGAGGATCCAAGTATATGAATGGTGTAAAGACAGTAACTGGGGATTGAGAGACGCCACACAGAGGATGGAGAACTCTGTGATAAGTCTCCTCTCAGCTTCTAGTGAATCTCACACAAGAAACATAAAGGTTTTGCACTCAAACTTCTAAGGCTTCTCACACAAAGAAGAAAAGGGGCGGCTGGGTTTTTCTTAGCTTAAGAAAATAGGGTTCTTTATTAATTCAAGGGTAATTGATACAAGCTGAGAAGGAGCTTTATAAATAGCTCTGCAGCTGGGTGGCTTCTCTGGCCGAAATTTACAAGAAAAGGAAAGAAACTAACCAACAAAGCATTACACAAAACTAGCTAAAAAGAAAAGGAAAGTTCATTAAACTAAAAATAAGAAAATAAAGCTAACTTCGGCCAGCTCTCTTTGAGGCTCGAACTTGAGTCTCCTGGTGTGCCAAATACCACTGAGACACTCTAAATTACCTGCACAAACCGTAAAAATAAAGTATACCTGTTTTCGGCTTGAAATGAGCTTAGTTGAGGCTGAGATGGTCATGTGAGGTTCTGGTCCGTTCAGGTCGAAGTTCTTGACGAATTTTTGCTCTTTAAGTCCCTTGAAGTCCAAATGAAGATGATCTTCAAGTGTTTCCACGTTGTTAGCTTCAAACTTGTGTTTTTGCTTCATTTGCTCTCTCTTGGCCGAATGACTTGTTTTGGGGGTAACTTGCAGCTCCGATGTGATCTCAGTGAGATTCTTGATGTTTTGAACTCCATTTCCTGCCAAGTAAACATACTTACCTTGGTTGATTCGAGGATGAGCTTTCTTGATGCTTAAACACGCAGAATCCTCCATTATGTCTAGACTGGGTGCATTGGAGCTCTCTTGAAGGTTGCTTGATTCGATGTCCACATCATATAGAGAAGGTTGTCAGCCTTTTCTATAACCAACGGGAAAAGAAAAATAAACTTAAAGACTTGTAAAAAGGAAATCAGGTAAGCAGTGCAGAAAAAGTAAAGTATGAAAGTGCGTAAATCTCGATTGAAAAGCAGATGGGGCGAACACGTTGGGAATCTTCGGAAAATCTATGGGGTTCTAACTAGAAATCAAACACACAAAAGTTAAGCAAGCGAGACTAGGCGATTTTCCCCAAACTGATTCACTGGTTTTAACAACCTAACTTTATCAAACTAGGTCGTTTTGCGAACTTCTATTTCACAGGTATACTTTCATATCCTGCGTTCTAGACGAACACGCAATAGGATCGGGACAATAAACATTCAGACATCTTTTAAAGGATGCTCTCTACCCTATTTTGGTCTAGATCTGAGATTCAGGACATTCGTCGTTCTCAAGATCCTGCGATCAGAATATAGTTCATGACGCCAGACTCATGCAATAAGAACGAATAAGGTGAGACAGAAAATCCTAATCTTCGGCCTAAACAATCGGTTTAACAACAGTTAATGAAATTCCCCATAGATCCCCTTAAAGAACACCCAACGAAAGTAAACTACTCAGACATAAACGAGCAAGTAGAAAACGTGATTGATGAATGCATAACTTGTATAAATCGATTGAAATAAAAGAGGGTTCAAGAACAAATCAATCTCCCTCGAAGAACAAAGTGGAAACCACGAATCAAAGATTCGCGGCTGCCAAAAGAAAGTTGTAACAAGAGAATTTCGTGATGCTAAGTGGTGATGCCCTAAAAAACCCTAAAGGTCGAGTATATATAGGTCTTTAAGTGCCCTAGGTCGTGGATTAGGTCTTGGCTTGCATAAAACGGTTGCGGGTTTAAGTTGGGCTTCAAATGGGCTCGGGAATCCGCGAGTGGCCTGGCCGCACGAGCGACTGGCCGTGGCGCGGCCACTGATCGTCTGGTTCGGCCGTGGCGCGGCCAACTCGTCCTTCCGGGTGCTTGACGGACCTTCTTGCTTCCTTCATAACTTGAGATCCAACCGTGGGATTTCTCTCAAACCAATTCGAGGTGAAAGACAGATGATAAGGCTACCTTGTCTCCAAATATGAGCTTGATCTCGTGGTGGGAAGGCCTTCATTTGGTGTTGAACTTCTGTCCTCGGGCACTGTTTCCGGAATTGTCCATTTTGCTCCAAAATATGCGTCTTTTGCTAAGATTACCTGAAAAGAATCTTGAACAAACAAATACTCGAAATCTAGTGTTTATGCATCAAAACCTTAGTGAAATGCTTATTAAAGCACTCACTTATGATAGTAAAAACGGGTAAAATATGCATGTTATCAACTCCCCCAGACTTAAACCTTTGTTTGTCCTCAAACAAAACAGAAATCTAAGTAAGGAAAAGAGGTTTGAAAACGTGGAAACTCACCAATACTTGGGAACTCATCAAGTCTAGCAATCGACCTGTTGAGCCACATAACTCGGAATTCAGCTTCAAGGCGTTTGGGTCTAGTTACCTTGAGCTTTTCACCCTTCCCGGATACGCTTCATGGTCCCTTTGAGTATTTCGAGCTCCCTCTTGTTGACTCCTTTATTCATTTAGGCGTGCGGTCTCTATCGAGGGAGTATTGGTCGACGAGACATTATACTTTCTCTTCCAAACATCTAGACATAGACATTTCAGACACAACTCTCCTATTTTCTCTTCCCTTAGTCGATTTCTCCCTACTTTTCTAGGGTATCATTTTATTTTTTCTATCGACTTTCTTATTCCATTTTTTTCTTTCTTCTTAGCTTGAGAATGATCACTTCTTTGAAGTTTACATGATTGCTGCGAACCGTCATTGTCCTTTAAGGAACTCTGGTTGCCATTCCCAAACTAAAACCTTTCTTTCTATATTTTTTTTTCTTTTCTATAACAAGGGAAGATCAAGGAGAGGTTGCATTGCATCTACTTAATCATGCTAGAGTCTAAAAGAGGAGCAAAGTTCGAACTACCTCAAGCCCCTTGACGAGAAGATTTGACTCATTAGGTGCGGAGTCAACGCAAGATCCTTCGAGTACTCTAGAGATTAGAACTTTCTCCGCTGAAATGATCCACTCGCCGTGTTCAACTTAGTAAACCTTGCTTCTAAATCCGTGAGAATGGTCATTAAGGTTCCTTGTTCAAAGTGACTTGTACCTAGCAAAGTTCATAGTTTCCGACTAAAAGAAAAAAAAGTTTTGACTCTATAAAACGACTCGATAAATGATGTAAGTATGCATAAGACTCATCAAATAAAAGCATAATTAGTAATATAAGAAACTCCCCAGACTTAAATCAAACTGTCCCCAGTTTGTTTAAATCGAGTGAGGTGAAAAAGATAGGTAAATTCAAGTACAAGCTTGTGAAGACTTACTTGAAAGTGGCGTTGGGTTTGGTATGGGTGGATGGGCATGTGGTATTATTGAGCGAAGGACTTGATCATTATCCTTATGTCCCTGCTTAGAATCGATTTGATTGAACAAAAGAAATCGAAAACTTAGCTCGAAAGGAAATGTGTTGCGCGGTTGAGCTTCCTTGCTTCGGATGGTGGTGGTGGGCGTGTG
>JAHZTW010000152.1:0-12678 GCA_020283515.1 Alliaria petiolata | reverse complement strand
TAATAAAATATGCGTACATATTTCAATCAATATATATGAAAGCAATACCGATAAATTTTCTCGTGCTCCATGTTGGGATCTCCCTCATGTGACGAGTTTAAATGAAGATTATGATTGTGCATATATATATAGAGAGATGTATGTATATAATATATATATGTATTAGTATGTGTAATATGTATATAAACGTACGACATCTGTCTCTTATACACATCTAGATGTGTATAAGAGACAGCTTATGCACAGTCAATCTCTCTCTTTTCGATACTCGTGTTACATTGTTTACTAATCGACACGTAATAGTAAAAGGAAAAAGATCCATCAACTACGTCAAGTCCAGTTCAAGTTTTCAACTATATCAACTTTAAAATTTGGTAAAAAGAATCATTCAGATGAAAGTTTTTGTCATGTAAATTTTGTTTGATTTAACAAGTACGTTTAGTTTAATTAATTTGGAACTTGAAACTTTGTCATATACGAAAGAAACGTTTTGTTTTTGTTTGTTAAATTTGTTTAAGAAAACATAAAAACATAATCGTTTTTTCAATTATGCCATGAGTATTCTTTGACGAATCTTTCTAAAAATTTGTCATATTTTCCCTATGTTTTACATATTAAATTGAAAGTATTTTAAAAAAACATTATACGTATATCAACTATATATTTAGTAGAATGCCTCAAATGCATAAATAAAAAAATTCAAAATAATAAATTAAAAAATACTAACATATGTACAATTCAATATACATAAAAACCATTAAATTTGAATTCAACTATTTGAAAATTATTATAAGTAGAGGAAATTAAAATTTAATTTAAAAAATGATAAATAAATAAATTTAATATAATACATAAATTTAAATATATTATTATATTTCTTTATTATTACTTTGGTAAAAATGAAAAAAATATGATATTAAATAAATTGAGAAGTTAACTCCAACCTATAAAATTTGGAGATACAACAAAATATTCAATAAAAAGTTTTGAAGATAACAAATGATATAGAAAATATAGAGAAGAAAAAGAAAAAATACAAAAGTTTAAAACATGTACAAAGACATGGATTCAATGGAAGATATGTAGAACAAAATTCTTAAAAAGATAAACTGAAAATATAAAAATTAATATAATATTAAAATTTAGGCAAATAAAAAAAGTATGAAAATTGAATAATAAATAAGGATTCGTTAAATAATATATGAGATTGCACAGATCATTAAAAAAAGTAAAAAACTAAAAACTAATAGTCAAAATATAAATCTAAAAACATATTATTTAAAACTAAAACTGAAATAAAATTTGTGCATCGCACGGATTCTCTCTTAATATTAATATTAGTAATAACAGAACATCTTTTAATTATATAAGAATATATATAAGAAGGATTAGAAGGTGTCGTGCAACGGATCTGAACATACCATGTGACTTGATTTTGACTTACCTGTTCACAACATTTGACCCTTCAAAAAAAATTTCCACATTGGTCAAAGAATCTCTTGTCTTACAATTCTCAAGTCTCTCAACCAGTAAATTTTAATAAAATAATTCTTAAGTAAATTATTTTTTGATACCCCTTTCATTTTTAGTAATTTAAGGACACTCTCACATGACCTTTTTCATATAAACACTCTTATTTAATTATTAAATCTATTTACTTTTGCAGCATGTCTAGTCAAACCAATTATACTAGTAAAAAACTAAAAACTAAAAAGAACTCAAACGAATTATAAAGTTACACCGTTTAGGGGTTCATATTAGTATTATTATTATATACGCTTTCACGCATGTTACTCCGGTAAACAAGATAAATTCCGGTAAATAAGATAATTAACTGCATATTGTATGGTTCAGTAACTAACACCATCTTTGTTAAATGTTTTTTAAATACAAGGTTTCCTTAAATAAATAGAAGCTTTAGTGATCATTATGTGGATCCAATAGGGAATCTAAGATCAATGATCGCATATTGAGCTTTGCCTTACACAAAAAAAAAAAACTACTTACGTTCAAAGACTAAATTAAATCAAATGATTGTTTTTGCGTGTTATACCTAATTTCAAATATTAAATACTCAATGCAGAAATTTAGCATATATTTTCATATTTCATAGTTTTCTCGTGGCCTTAGAATATCTGTGTTTTTTTCCGTTTGAGGAATATTTACCATTATAGTTTGATGTAATTATTAATTTGGAAAAAAATATTACATTAATATTGGTATGATCATGGACATGATCTGTAATGTTGATGGTCAAATCAAAAGTAAGTTACTGACAAATCATATTAAAAATAAATTAATTGAGAAATTTGAAATGTTTGACCAGTCAATTGAACTATTAAGCCAACAGACTAAGATAATGGAGAGTTGGAGACATAAGTGACCAGTGTGTGCGTTATTAACGTACATATTTGGGCATTGAGATTCCTGCTTTTGGTTTTGACAACAAACAGGTTTATGTCTAAGCTTCCAACAAATTATTTCTTTATTTGGAAGTAAGAAAAATCACATGGTGAGGTCAGCTTTGTGAATCAGCGAGATGCTGTTTTTGGCTTGTTTAAACCGCATTAATAATCTCGAAAATTTGTCAAATTAATATCTTATGGTTCATTTGTCAAATTAATAATTGGTCAAATGTCTATCCTGTTTTCAGTCGAATCCACGCAAGCATTTCGGAGATCCGAATAAAAACGTGGTTGTGGTTTCTTTCGTTTATCCGTAGCGACATAAGAATGATAATTTTTGTACTAAAACAAACAAACAAACAAATTGCATCGTGATACTTTTTTGGACAAAAACAAAATTACATCAAAATTATTATAAATTTTTTTTGTTTATTTATCTTTATATTTTTTTACAATACCAAATATTAATAATTGGAAAATAAAATATTATATTTGATATTTAAAGTTCGATCCACCTGCTGCGAAAATCTAAAACACATTATCTTGGATACTTACGCGGATATGAACCCTTGCTTTCGTCTCATTTGCATACCGGGAAAAAAGATTTATCCATGGACTACATCTATCCTAAAAATTAGTTTGGGCTTTTGCATAGGTCTGGAATTTACCCTGAGTTGTCAAAACAAAAAACATCATATTTAATATTTAACAGCTAAAAACTGTTGATAAGATTTTTATATAATATCTTATCAATGATTTGCCCCCAAAAAAATGTCTTATCAATGATTTTTAGCTCTCAAATATATATCAAATACAGTATGATGTTTGATTTTTGAACAACTAATATTTTATATTGTAATAAAATGTAGAGATAAATAAGAAACATAATTTTTTTGAAGTTCATATTAGCAATTGAAGTTTGAGGCAAATCAATAAACGTTTATCGTTTCTTCTGAACATTAATAAACGGTTATTAGTCCATCAATAATAATTTATTGGTGACTGAGCTCCAAATGTATTATCATAAAGTTCTATCAGATCTTTGTCATAACTTTGGAATGTTGAGATAGTTTTCTGATGATTATATTTTTATTTAAATTATATATTTATAATATTAAAATAAAAGTATAAGTAAATTTAAAATTAATTAATATATTTATTTATATAAAGAAAATTTGTATTTTTTAGTTGTTTTTGGATTTTCTATGTAATTTGGGATATATAAATAAAATAGATGTTATAAAAAAAATACTTGTCTGTAAGACTGTAAAGATGCATTTTACAAGTCGCCAATTTCCACTAAATGTGTCTTAAGAAATTGTTAAATGGCTTATTATGAAACTATGTCATGAAATAATAATAATAGTAATATTTTATTTGGATTAGAATTTGTAGAAATCTATGTTTTTTTATTTTATTTCTCTCGTTATAAATATATGTGTATTCATTCGACTATTGCTAATTGTTTGTATGTAGTGTATTTTTTATCCATAGCTTTATATACTTAAAAAATCATATATCTTAATTTTTTAATCACAAGCAGATTTCACTCTTAAACATTACAAAAATAACTAATAAGACTACAAATGTTTTTTTGTTTCAAACTGTGATTTTTTTCTTTTGAATTTGTTTCTGGTTTAGATACAAATACAAAAACTGGGTTTAAAACAATTGATATATTGAAAAGAAACCAATTAGAACCATAATCTCATAATTTATAAGAATCATATATGCATTTCTTATACAGGTTAGAACGTTAATTAGTAGTTCGAATCAAAAACATAAAGCTGATTTTTTTAGTCTATCATTTCGTTAATCAGTAATATTTTATTTGGTAAACAAAAAATTTAAAACCTAAACTTATAATTTTTTTGGACTGGATACCGTTATTCTTTCTTTTGCTAGTACTAGAATTCGAAAACTTTCTTTTTATAGGAATGTAAATATCATTAAGGAATGAAAGGGATTGTAAGAGTTACCAAATATTTGCTAATTAGCCAGATGGAGAAGCCTTGCAAAAATTTTTTTTTTTTTAAAAACAAGACTAATCCTAGAGTTAAAAAGTTTACTTATGAGTTAGAGTTAGTCATTCGAAAACTTACTAACCCTCCTTCTTTGAGTGGTTGTATCGTACATCGCATGAGCTAATATCAGATTTAACCAATTATAATTTTAAATGTTCTCATATTGTGATAGTTTTGGTTTTAACAAACAATTTTGTTCGTTCACACGAGTTTGAATATCCGTCAAAATAATTGAACAAGTAGGTTGAGTGATACTATGTATTTGCATAAAAAATTACAAATACATAGATTTAGGATCAAATTACAATTGTCTTTAGGGTGTTTAGTGCTTTGGGAAAAGCAGATTTGAAATATGTGGAGGATAGAAATAGAATTCAAACAAAAATGGGGACAATGTAATGTGGGTTCTTTTTTGCGTAAATCCAGGCTGGTTTGAAGACATAAGTGAAAAAACATGTAGATTATTATTAGACCCAAACCTGTCTACTCTTCCTCTCTTTTAAAAATCATTATCATACGGAAACACCTATATCTCCATCCCTCTTTGCCCCTCCTCTCTAAGCCCCCACACAATAATATATCTATTTGCATACAAAAATCTATTTATACTATTTGGAAATAATAGCCTTACAATTGTAGACAACACTGGCTACATATTTGTGATGAATGCATACCACTTTTTAAAAAAAATAATTTTTCAAGATGTAATTCTGTTATTTTTTTATCATTTACATCAAATTTTTAAATTTTTATTTATTTAAAATCGATATTTTACATATATAATATGTGTGTTAAAAATAAAACTAAAAATAAAAATGATTAACCTTTGAAAATTAATGTTTTAATATTTAGTAAAAAATTGTTTATTTTCAACATTTCTGCTATTTTATTATTATTATCACTTACAATAGTTTTTTTCATTTTTCTCTATCTCGCACTCTTTCCCACACATACACAATAATAATAAAAATTATATGAATGCAAATTTCATTTCCAATATTTGAAAATAATCCTTAATTACAATTATAAATATTTTATATCATTATATCTGGCTTTTAATATTGGTTATTTAATTCTAAAAACTATTAGTTTTACTAAAAGGTACGGTTATGCTAAGCTGAATAGTTAAGCTTTATTCAGAATATATTCTTTTATTGTCTTATAAATTTGACTATCAATTTTTTTTAAAAAAAAATGTCAATATCATTAAAAATGAAATGTTTAGATTGTAGAAATTATGAATCAATTTAAATAATTAAACCAATCTTTTGTTCCTATGCAAGAAAAAAAAATAAAAAAACATACAACAACGGAAATCTTGTTAAACTCAAATATCACTTATGGAAATAAACAATACAAATTATGGGTTCAAGAGAAGATCTTTATTGATATATACTGGAGCTCGAGATATATAAAATAAATTAGGTCGTCGAAATAAGAACGTCAACCTAATTGTAAGAACAAGAAAATCGAAAGCTAAAAACTGAAAGCTTAGAAAACTATTATTCAATTAGGTCTCGAGAGTTGTAACGCAGATCACTTGAACGATGAGGGAGGTCCTTTAATTATACTTCCAGAGGAGTCGGTCAAACCGATCTCCCTTTCCTTTTTCGAAAAAAAATTCTTCATTTTTCCTTTTGCTGATCTTTATATCTTTTCTTTTATTCGGAGATTTTTAAGTTTATATTTTGATAGTGCCTACTTCAATTTATATACTTGTGAAGGGTTTTTAAAAAGTATGCTAAACTCATTTTTAACAAACTTTTTGGTGTCAAAGTGCAACACTAGTTTTCTTAAAATCCCAAAAAAAAAGAAAAACCGAGAAATAGCCGAGAGAGGATTAACAAACTCTAAGTAAGTACTAGGTAATCATTTACTTTGTTAGACGAAAGCTGTTTCACTGGTATCCCGGATAAAAAGCTTTTACTCTAAAAAGTTATCACAACCTCGTTAATGGTTTATCCAACAAATTTAGGACCAGCACCCAAACGAGTCATTCTATATAAAAAAATTCAAATATCGGCTAGCACAAAGCTATCAACGCGAGGACGGTAATTTTGTATGATTCGTATTCATTTCGTGGAAATTTAAATCTACTACTAAACCAGTTTCTTAAATTATATTATATTCCTCCTCCACATTATTTCTTGTGATTCCTGTCCCACTATGGCAATAATATACAAGGATCTCTATAGATATATATATTTTTTTATTTCAATCAATAAATTATAGTAATAAAATATGCGTACATATTTCAATCAATATATATGAAAGCAATACCGATAAATTTTCTCGTGCTCCATGTTGGGATCTCCCTCATGTGACGAGTTTAAATGAAGATTATGATTGTGCATATATATAGAGATGTATGTATATAATATATATATATATAGATGTATGTATTAGTATGTGTAATATCATATTACTAATATGTATATAAACGTACGACATTGGTTCCTCCAACATTAATGGCAGATCTCAAGAAGAGGATTTCAACAATGTGTAGATCTTGTGGTGGTAAGAATAAGACCTCGAGTTCTATAAGATCTACCCAATTGGAATTTGCCACGTTAGCTATGGAATAATTCACTTTAGATGCATATGTTATCTAATTAATACAACTAGAGATCAATCCGCGCGTTGCGCGGTTTTATTTAATTTAAATTTGTATATTATATAATTTCATATATTTACATTATTATTATGTTTATTTTTATTTTATATTTAGTTTTGGTTTGTTCTTTTTTTTTTTNATTTTAGTAGAATATTTTTATATAAAAAGTTGTTATGTTGATAATATAGTAGGTTTTTATAAAATATTTTCTGATAAAAAAAAGCAAAATTAAGCAAAATAGTAGTTAAATGTGTATAATATTAAAATAATTAGAAAGAAAAATATAGATATATCACAAATATATTATGAAAACAATATCTGAAATCATTAATAATAAGATTTATAAATAAAAAGTACTAACATATGTCTTTATGATTGAAATGAGATCAATAATCAAAACTTGAAATGGTAGAATGAAAATGATAGAAGACTGATATTTGAGTCGATCAAGAGTCAAGACCATTCAATGGTCAGACCAACAGTAGTGGAACACTGTTTCCAAAAACGTATGAAATTCCTTTTGATTTTTTGCTTGGATTTGAAAAGTTTTAGGTGAGAAATTGAGTTAAAAGATGCCATGAGAACTAAAAACTTTAAATATTAGGAAAATATAAGATTTTCAAAAATGATTAGTGAAAGTGGTAATAGAAGAACATCTTATATAATATAGTAAAAATAGGATTTTAGTTGTATTGATAAAATGTGCCATTAACTAAAATTTTAATATCTTTTATAACAAAATCAAAAGTAGCCCTATTACTAATCAATCAAATTTTCTTAATTGATTAATTACTAATTAATTTAAATTGATTATGTGTATTTTAGAAATACAATATTATTCCGAATTTGGTGTAATTGATTGATTACTAATTAATACTCCTAATCTTAAAATTCAAAGCTAATGGTAATAGGATTAAATGATTTCTGTACTTAATGATTTATTTTTGAAATCTTTCAATATCGTAGGTCTTATTAATGAAATCATTTAAATTATTAGATTTAATAATCCATAATATAAATTAGTTAAATTAAAGTCTTACTATAGTATAATTACTTTCCTTTCATTATTATAACACATTTAATTAAAAATATTGGAATGAAATATATAAAATAAATTGATTGACAAACATATAAAATATCTTTGTCAAAGTGGTTGTGTGTGATTATGCCATCTTTGATATCTTAATTTCGATCCCCCAAAACATAACTAATTGTTTTAATTTGTACTTGATATGCAACTTTCATGATATATCAAAATTACACATTTTAAATTTTGTTTTGCCTATAAACATATTTTCTGATAATTTTATTTTTAAAAAAGTATTGTGTATATCATAAATTGCTTATAAATTTCCATTTATTAAATTATTTTGTATAAAATTATTGTTATCGATTTTTTAAAAAATGAACCATAACATAAAATGAATTATAGTTTTTCTGGTTATATAAAAAGTTAAAAATGGATAATGACATCTATTATATAAAAGATGATCAACTCTTTACATCCTTCTCCCACGTTATCACAACAGGAGATGACACGTGTTCTTCATTATTTAATTTTTAAAAATTTATTTTGTATTAAAACTTGCACTCATGTGGAATTGAACCCCGATCCTCTCAATATAACACAATTGTTTTATCTATTAGGCTATGAATACTATTTGACAATCCTCTCTAAAAAATTGTCATATTGTCTCTATATTCTACACATTAAATTTAAAGCATTTTTTTAACAATTGTAAGCACTTATATGGAAAATATATGATCACATTTGGACTTTAAATTTGATAGTTCTATATGTAAATTTGGATTTCTGAATTGAGTCAAAATTTTAGATTTCTGATTAGTAAAATAACAAATTTTTATTTATTATGTTCGTGTTAGTTTTGATCTGTTCATAATTAATTATATGGCAAAAATATTTTACACATTAATTTCTCTAATTTCTCCCAAAAAACAACCTCTTCAATTTATCAAGCCGTCCTCCTAAAGTCAGTTGTATACGTGCTTGTGAATTGGATAGGTGAAAACCCCACATGGATAAAATAGATATAAGGGGTAGCATTTTTTATTCATCGATTTCCAATCACAAGAATGTGATCTTACTCAAGAGTAAAATCAAAATTTTGCATCTTATAACAAGTTTGATGAATATCGTTTAATATGCGCCTCAGAGGGGATGTACAGATCCTGCCAATTTTTTTTTAGGTGTATGGTCTAATATTTGTTTATAATATTCTACATAGCGAATTCGAATTGCAATCGTATGTGAAAATTGATCCAACAAATTATATAAATTGAAATCAATCAAAACTAATATAACGATAGAGATAAAATTCATTTATTAAACTTCAAAAACTCTAAAAAAACAATATATAAGTTATAAATACGACTATTTAATTTTATAAAGTTTGTGGGAATGGAACAAGTTGTGGAATAAGACGGAAGGACTCTTACCGTCTTCATTCTTTTCACATTCTGTCCATGTGAGTTTTAGTTTATTTTAAAAATAATTTAGACTTTTAATACCTATTAAATTTGGATTAAACTTCCTTATAGAATCAAACCACACTTAATGCATCACCATTTTTGCTTTTTCATGGCCCTAACAAAATAATTTGTAAACAAAAATTGTATACTCTTTTAATATAAATATATAATGGTTGAATGTATCAAATTATAATTAATTTTGATTGTTGTGAGCATGGAAGGTTTAAGATATATAAATAAGACATATTTGAAAGAATATATAGAAAAACATGCGCGTATGTGCGGTTATTCTCTTAGTATAATGTAATTAGTCTATAAAAATAAGTTTTTAAAAAAAGATTGGTGAGAATAACACATCAGCAAAATGACAGCACTGTAAATATTTTTTTAAATAAATATTTTCTCTTAAAATGCTTTTCAATTAATATATAGGGGATGTTACCATAAATAGTTTCACATGATATTTGACAAAAAAAAAAAATTCCTCTGTTTCGTTTTAGTTATCGTTTTAGAGTTTAAATTTTGTTTCATATTACTTGTCGTTTTGTATTTTTAATACATATTTATGATAAAAAATTTCAGTTTTATCCTTACTTTTTATCTTATTAAATACTTATATCAAATAAAATAATGTATTAATTAGAAGTAAAATAGAAAAATTAATTATTTTTTTAATTTATGTGAAATAACCGAAAATGATAAATAAAACGAAAGGGAGAGAGTATAGTTTCACAAGACTAGATGTTAAGTACACCACCCTTTGAAATTAATTTATGTAGGATGGAGAACTTTTTGGGAACCAATAATTTTACTTTTTAAAAACCACTAATTGGTTACTATATTTTAAAAATTATCAAACCAATAACACTATATTTTAATAAAAATGTCAGAATTCATTAATGAATAACAAAAGAAATTAAAATTTCTAAAAGTTCTTTAAATTTCTTCCCCCAATAATCACTAAATAGTTCCTAACTCGACGCCAAAAGAAAATACTAGTTCCTAAGTCGACGGAAAAAAGGTTCACACCTCCTGACGAGCTGATTAAATATTACATAATAATAACAGAATTTTCATTTTATTTTCCATTGATTTGTTTGCCATTTGTTATCTCCATTGATTTATTACAAGTATTAAAAGAAGATATATAAGCAAAGCGACACTATCACTCTCTCTACTTCTCTCTCTCTCTGTCTCTGAATCACTCTCTCTTCTTTGAGTTGAATCACCACAAACTCACAATCAAATACAAAATAAACACAATTACTTAGATCCATTCATCTGAATCTGGATCCGAGTCTCTCTGCAGAAGCACACATTAATTATTCATGGAGGAGAAGTGGAAGCTGTCGAAGAAAGAGACAACAGCTTCTTCTTCTTCTTCCTCTAAGTCAAAGTTCTCTAGAAGTTTCTCAACAAGTGCTTCCTCCACAAAGTCTCCAATATTCGTAAGGAGTTCCTCTACTAAGTGCTCTATTCCTTCCTCCTCCTCTTCCTCTTCTTCTTCCTCTTCAGTCTCCAGAAGCTTCTCAAGAAAAGAGAGAAGATCTTCTTCTTCATCTTCATCTTCTTCTTCTATCACTCAGAAATACAGCAGCTTGGCCAAAGAACAGAAGGCAAGGTTTTACATCATGAGAAGGTGTGTGGCTATGCTTGTTTGTTGGCATAAACATGGAGATTCTTAATTTGGATCTTCTTTTTTTTTTTGTTCCTTGTAATTAGACCAGTTTGATTATTGAGGGTTTCCATACAAGTACATTATAAGAAGAGATTCGATTAAAAAAAAATTAGGGTTTCTACGCTCGTAGTTTTTCAATTATACGTATACAACTTGCAGATGCTACACATACACAATCATAGACATCTGTGTATATGTATCACTGATGCAAGTATTTACATTTAGATAGGATTATTGATGTCTCTGTTTAGTAAAAGAAAAAAAAAGAAGATTAGATACATTATCTGGAGGATTGGTGTATCATGAAGTACAGTATTTTTGTTAGGATTTACACTGCATAGTCATTTTCAAGGTCTCTGGAAATAGACTTGAAGCAATTTAACAAACTCATTATTCAATTTAATGTTTTTTTTTATAAATAATATGACATCTATTTATTTTAAAATGAAATGATTCATCATGATTCATATAATCTGGTCAAAGATCTGAGGCTTTTCTTTTAATTTATTATTGATTACGAAACGATAATGGAGTCCAGTTAGTGTCAATATGATGATGATAAGAATATTATCAATATAATGGTTTGATGCTATAGATAGATCTTGCTAACACCAATAATGCCTGGAACTCTACTCACATTTTGTTTTTTCTTAGCTTTATTAATTATTATTTTATTCCTTTTTGCATTTTATGGCAGTATTTGGTGGCAGTATTTTTTCTGTTTGCTTTCTGGGTTTTTGTCTCTTTGATGGAAGAAAGATTCCCTCTTGGCAAATGAAAATTCCCTAGTGTCAATATATTTCCACATTTTAATTATTTTATAAGAACTTAAGATGAAATTACTATATTATGTATAAACAGTTAGGTGTTTAGAAACTAGTCGGCATTATTGACATGAGATGAAATCCATCCTTTCACTTTATTAAGGGAAAAAAAGTTCGGAATATTATTATATAGGGAATCCAATAAAAAGTTGTCAACGACTCCATCTTTTGTCATTATCATCATAAACAAAAATGTTTTGTTTAATCAGATAATGAAAAACAAGATCACGAGCGTTGCAGATTTGTGCTAATGCATATTGTTCGTTGATTACAAAAATTATTTATTTTTGGCGTCAAAACAAATGTACAGAGAAATGATTACCGCGACCAAATCTCTTCAGTTCACTCATCTTCTTACAAGAAAAAAATTAAAAAGAAAAAAAAAAATCAGAAGTCTCAAATGATGATGATCACAAAACACAAAAGCACATATTGCACAATTTAAGGAAATAGCATTCCAAGAAAGGAAAAAAAGGTGATGTGGCATCGGCAGAGGCGTTGGATTTGGTCAGAGTCAACATTTAGGCAAATCTGAGGGTGGAGGAAGAAGCTTCTGATTTGGAAGGTCTCCATCCAGAACCACCCAAGCCATAGTCAGACCCCAACTCAAATGAATCTCAATGTGGCAATGCATGAACCACAC
>JAHZTW010000151.1:45637-94014 GCA_020283515.1 Alliaria petiolata | reverse complement strand
GAAAAAGAGAACATTCCATCATCATCCTCTATTTCACTTCTAGCCCATAATTTTCCACTTTGGGCGAAGGAGATGGAAATCTCATATTTTTCTGTTCCAAATTCGTCTTCAGGACGAATCTCTTTACCAGGTTCTTCTGGAACCGGTTCATATATGTCTTCCGGACATATATCTTTATGTGGTTCTTCCGGAACCTTTGCTCCCAACTTCTTTCTTTATCGGGGATTTTTATCTTTTGATCCCATAGGCCTCCCGTGCTTCAGCTGAACCTTTGGTTCATTTGCTCTACTTACATCAATATGTTCTTCAGGAACATTTATCCTTGATGGAGCGTTAGCTGCAGGGATATGGGACTTCGTCACCTTCCTCGTATCTGTGAATGCATCATGTAACTGGTTTGCCAAACTTTGCATATGTATAATTTTCTGAACTTCCACCTCGCGTTGATTAGTAGGAGGATCAAGATAAGCCAACGAGTATACACCAGGTGATATCATTTGGTGATTCTCTCAATCCTCCCCCTAACGCAGGGAATTCACTTTCACCAAAGTGGCAATCGGCAAACCGTGATGTGAACATATAACCAGTTACCGGTTCAAGATACCTAATTATACTTGGTGACGAATACTCGACATAAATACCCAATCTTCTCTGTGGTCCCATTTTTGTTCTTTGGGGTGGCGCTATAGGGACACAGATCGCACACCCAAACACACGAAGATGGGAAACATCTGGCTTATGGCCAAACGCTAACTGTATAGGAGAATATTAATTATATGCACTTGGTCTTACCTGAACCAATGCCCCAGCATGCAATATAGCATGTCCCACACAGTGATTAGAAGCTTTGTTCTCAAGATTAACGGTCTTGCAATCAACTGCAATTGTTTAATCAAAGACTCAGCCATGCCATTTTGTGTATGTACGTGCGGAACCGGATGCTCAACATCGATTCCCAAGGACATACAATAGTCATTAAAGGCGGTTGAAGTGAACTCACCAGCGTTATCAAGCATGACTTTCTTTATGGCACAATCAGATAAATGCGCTCTCAACCTGATTATTTGGGCAATGAAGCTTGCGAAAGCCATATTTCTTATGGTCAAAAGACACACATGTTACCATCTGCTAGATGCGTCAATCAATACCATGAAATATCTAAATGGCCCGCACAGTGGGTGAATCGGCCCACATATATCACCATGTATTCTCCCTAGAAATACAGGGGATTCATTCTCAACTTTGGCTGGCGAGGGCCTACTTATGAGTTTTCCTTGAGAACATGCCTTATATGAAAACTCCCTTGATTGAAAAATCTTCTGGTTTTTCAATGGGTGGCCACTCGAATTTTGCATAATCTTTCTCATCATGACTGAACCAGGGTGGCTCAACCTTTCATGCCACACTTTAAAAGTGATGATAAACTTCTAGTTTACCGCAACATGTGATTTAGCCATGGTTATCTTTGTGCAATATAATCCGGAGGACATCATTGGTAATTCTTCCAACTGATGTTTCCTCTCCGTTGTAATGCAAATATATCCAATGCCATTCTTATTAATAGTCTCAATATGATATCCATTTCTCCGGATATCTCGGAAACTTAATAATTTTCGCTTAGACTCGGGGGAGTATAATGCATCTTGCACTACAAAATCTGTACCCCTTGGCATTGAAAAGCTCGCTCTTCCAGAGCCTAGTATAATCTTTGCAAAACCAGTTCTAGTACTCACGTTTCCGGCGGAGACTTTCATTTTGAGACAGGAGAAATACTTTTTATCCCTAAGGATTGTACGTGTCGTAGCACTGTCTGCTAGACATGTATCTCCATTCTGAATCTTAAATTGTGACATCTTCTGTGCCACAATACTTATAAGAGATGCAATAATTAATCAAAAATATCAACTTATAAAAAAATTAGTATATTATATCAAAAATGTTTTGATAAACAAAACTTTACATATACTTTTGTTTATCATATATACTAAAAACCAGATCAAGTTATGTTATTCAGATCTTTTGTGATTCAGCATACAGATCGGCGATGTGTTTTGGCGTACAAGACGTGCATACCCAATAACTTTTTATGCCCCATCTATAGCAAGCGATTTCACCTTGCCTTTTTACGTCCCAACCATCATCATTTTTCCTCTTTCGTCCACCTCACTTACTTTAAGTGAATAACTTCAACATTCTCTCCTAGGAATGGAGTTAACCCAGTTGGACAAGACGGATGGTTCATCATCACGAGTTAAATATACTATTTAGCTTCCAGGAGGATTTGCATCAACCCCGAGCTTTGGGGGAATTCTCTCGCCTGGAGATTCAACCACTCATTTCCAAAGATCTTCAGGATCTTTACTCCTGATGGATTCATCTTATAAACCATCATAGATATGGTGGCGTAAAAAGATCATGGCTTTCGCCTTATCTTATACAGTGTCGTTTCCGACATATCAATAGTGATCAAGAGATCATTTCTCTTTAGATGCAACCTTGCATCTTCCGTCCAAGACATATAATTATTTTCACACAAATCAAGGGTGAAGATCTCGAGCTTTGCCAAATTTAATATTATTACTGAATAACAAAAACTTAACCCATTTAAAACATTTGAGCATAATAACGGCTTAATAATATACAATAATTTAAAGCAATATGAGGAGGCAGAGCCTACCATTCAATTGCTTGCGGAGGGGTTTTAAAACTACAACTCCAAAATAAATAAATGAACAAAATGGGGGTTTTAACCTCCCACTGCATAAATAAATTAAATACATTGACATAAATTAAATAAGGAGGAGGTGTTATCTTTCCACTCCGTAAATATGATCTGAGGAGACATAGTCTACCATGTGATCATTTTTTTGATCGTGAAGGCAGCGCCTATCATAACGATCGGCTCGGAGAAGACATAGCCTATCATCCCGGCATAACAAATAAACGGGGAAGGCAGAGCCTATCTACCCGTAAATAATAAAATTTATTTAAAATAAATTTGAATTGAACACAAATAAATCATATGTTCTTGGTATACAGACATATCTGGTATACAGACGGATCGAGAGACGATCATGCTGATAACGTGCTGTAAATTATAAGGGATTTGGTAAGATAAATATTAATATCTTATATAATAAAGTAAGGTTTTTTCAGAAGAGCTTTGCTATGCTGCCACGTGTCATTTCAGAATTTGACATGTGTCATGCATTTATTATACATCTTATATAATAAAGCATTTAAAAAGAGAATTAAAAAATTCAACTACACTAAACAAAAATAATAATGACAATTAAATACAATTCACAAAAAAAACAAAAACAAAAAACTGCAATAGAGATTCTACAACAATATATAAATAGCAAGAATAATACAACAATATACAAACATAACTCACTTTTATTACCACACAAAATTCCTAAAAAAGTGAATTAAAAAATTCAACTACACTAAGCAAAAATAATAATGACAATTAAATACAATTAACAAAAAAAATAAAAACAAAAACCTGCAATAGAGATTCTACAACAATATATAAATAGCAAGAACAATAAAACAAAATAGAAACACAACTCACTTTTATTACCACACAAAATTCCTTTTTAGCACCGATAAAATACTAAAAGCAAGTAACTCTACCTTCAAAGATGTGATTAACTTCCATCTCACTTATCATGACATGGATGATTCAACATCAAGTACATTAGCCTAGAGTTTAATAAACTTTATTCAAAACTCTATAATATCACGTCGACCACATAAAACACAACGCCTCAGAGTATTTTTTGAAATTAAAGATTACAACCCAAATGCATCAAGAAAACTAGATGTTGATTTTATAATTGGAGACTTAGAGAACACAAGCACAAGCTACAAAAAAAGATTATGTCAATTGTGCTATAACACTTTAATCTATAGTCACAAATTCCACCACAAATGTATTTCAGATTAGTTATACTACGAAATAACATGTCTTTATTGTCGAAGATAAATAATTTGATATTTTATATGTTTACGATGAATAAAAAAAATTCTCATCCAGTATATATATATTATTATTCCACCAATTTTTCAAACAAAATTTAAAAACTACATGATATTCACGAATTAGAAATTAATAATTACCGACAAACTTTTACAAACAAATACTATGAAATAAATTATAAAATTAAAATATTTAAACTATCACAAATCCGCGCAACGCGCGGACCTTCTCCTAGTATAATATATAGAAGAGAGAAATAAACAAGAGAGTTTAAGGTGGTGGGAAGAGATAGGCGAGAGTTAATGTGAAAGAGAAAAATAAAGTAACGCCCCTTTATATAGGGAAGGAAAACTCATCATATATTGACACGTATGTCAATGCATGTCAATGCAAAACGAAAAATATTGATGATGAATTATCATTTGAAATAACATTTTGTAAATTTTAAAATATTTAAAATGAATAACAATATTATAGGATTAAGAAACTTTCCAAATAATAATAAAAAGGAAATTTATTAACTTTAACAAATATAATTAACTATAGACGATGATGTGGAATGATACTATTGGCTTTTTTAAATCTGGTGTGAACATGTTTAGAGACTTAGACCATCTCCATCGGGGTCTTTAAGGAGGATCTCTGAAGATTAAAAAAATAAAAAATAAAAAAAAAAAATGAGAGAGAAGGAGAGACATGCCTTATTGGAGAACTTTAAGAAACGTTTCTAAGAGCATCCACATTGGTAATACTATGAAGAGTGTCTTAAAAAATGAAAAAGAGATTTCTTTTGGCAATTAAAAAAAAAAAATATATATATATATATATATATATATATTTTTTTTTCTTCTAATCAAAAATTGACACGTGGAGATCTTGAGTGTCTTAAGTGTCTCTCCAAAGACATCCACTCTCTACTGTTTTCTCCTTTTTAATATTTTTAAAAGTTAAGCCCATGATTCTTTCTTATTGGTTCATTGTATTTATATTTAAAGTTTAATTAAATTATTAAATTATATTAATAAAATATAGTTAAAATACCCTTTTTAAAGACTGAACCTATGGAGATGATCTTATAGCATCAACTTTTATATATTTTAACAAATCCGGTGTGAATTCCACTCGATTAATTATCATGGTTTTAATATGATTAGCTTTTCTTATATATGTAATCTCTCTAGGAGTGACATTACGATTTTCTTGAGTGAGATGGTTAATTTGTTACCCAATCTAATCTTTTTCCTCTCCTTGGTCCATCGCTTCATCTTCTTGAGCTGTGTTCAGTTTCATAAATCTATCATAATCTTATAATATGTTGTTCCCACAATGTCAAATACGAATCTTGGGTGGATTTGAAATAAATTTATAATAGGCACATATATAAATAAGCCAATACAGTAGCAACGCATTGACATTTCATACTGTGATTGTATTCAAGGGCTATCAACCAACCATTTGCAGAATTTATGATAAAAAATAAACATACAAAATTCATAACTTTATGTACCATCGATTGGCCTCTTAACAAATGCAGAATCAATCAAACATGCCTTGTACAACTTATAAGTTTATGTATCTGAATGTTTTTGGCGGTTCAACCATATACTACGTTCATTAGAAACACCAAAAAATAGCAAGTCAAGTGCATTAGTTTATTAAAGAGGTTTCCAAAGCTTTTGGGTCAAGAATGAAAGAGAGCTGTATAGAATGAGAAATTTTACTTGTTCACGCCTTTGTAATGATCTAAGAAAAGGCACACATAGCATTTTCTTGATAGCTCACATCCATAGAGTCAAATATTTGGAATTGAAGTACTGTGTGATCAAATTAAAAGATTTACATATATATATATATATATATATAACTTGCATGAAATGATAAATCTGGTGAATTCAAATACATGAATCCTTATTGACAATCCAATTCCTATACGTGTTTTCTTTTCTATGTTAAGGCGATTTTCCGTTATTGTATAGCTCTTAGGTTTTTATTGCAAGTATTATATATCTTGACAATTCAATGTATACAGCTTTTAGCAACTTTGACAATCCTAAGCATATTGATAATCTATAAAGAGAACATACCTTTAGATCCACGTGTGCTTTGTGACATAAAAGAGTCAGGTAGATCTTCTCGTTGTAAAAGTATGCGATCCATGCAGATTTTTCTTAAAAATTAATTTCGGACAGAAAACACAAAAAAACATAATATAACTCAACATCATATTGCATTAAATCAAAATTTACACATCCTGTTATGACTTATGAGTGAGTGATCTCAGCACTTACATGTTCTTCTCTTTCTTATGTCCCTCCACCGAGATCTGAACCCCTTCCCGATTTCTGAAAAACCTTATGATTATCTTTTGACGCATTGTGATATTCAGTTTTTTTTTAGTTAGTTTGGGTATAGAACTTGAAGCTAAATAAAAACAACAGACACAACGAAAAAAAAAATTGAATTTTTAGAAGCCTTGAACACATAAATAGCTAACACATTTTGTTCGCCCAAGTTACTGCGCAGAGAAGAACATTGAAATGCACATGTGAATAAAAGACTACGTAGAGCCCGAGCTCCATAATCATAATTAGTTTTGAAGTTTACTTTCGTCTCTTCGATGTCATTGTTGTCTGCTTCTGCGTCGAGATAGTGTTATATGTTAATCAATCAGAAGAAAAATTTAGAAAAAATGATGGTTCATAAGAAAAGGAGAGTTTGAAAAACACGACTACAAAATATGAGAGAAGAAGTTAAGAAGAGGTTTGTTAAAGAGATTAGTGAGGGAAAATATGAGTCGCTTTTTTGGGAACGGAATATTCGAGTTATGGTTAGAAATTAATTATTTCCTCCAAGCCAATTTCTATTATTTTCTCAGTGTTCTAAAAATACGCTCTGTTTAAACAGCAGACTGTTCCTGTCAAATATTTGTATAACAGTCTGGTGGCAGTGTAACTCTTCAAAGAAAGAAGACAACAAGAAGAAGTTTGGGGCTCCTAAAGCCATCCACATCAGCAAAAAAAACTCTCTATAATAATGGCAGTGTAACTTTTTAAAGAAAGAAGTCAACAAGAAGAAGTTTGGGGCTCCTAAAGCCATCCACATCAGCAAAAAAAACTCTCTATAATAATGCCACATCATCACATTTCTAATAAAAATAATTTTTTAATATATTTATAACATGCTTAAAATTATGTACTATTGATTAATCTTTAAAAAATAAAAAATCCTTACAATAATAATAATAATTGAATATTGATTAATTTGTATGCACTACAATAACAAAACATATGCCATATAACTTGATTTTAACAAAAATAAAAATATATATGATATGTATAATATTTTAAATTATTACAACTCAAATTGATGATAATCATGCGTTTAAATTAAAAATCGATAAAACATAAATAATCTTATGGGGTAAGGGGTTCGTCCACATAATAATTAAAAGAATATAAATACATATGATTATGTACATACTATTACTTTTTTTAACAGCGTACATACTATTACTTTTGTATTTGGCTTAATATTTTTAGGCATAAACTAAATTAATTAGAATAGTATGAATCATCGTCTTTAAAACATGCATTGCTCCCTCTTGGTTTGCTATATGCTTCTTGATCCCTTGCTTTCTTTCTTGCTGGTTCTTTATTTGCTTTTTTATTATTTGCTGATAAAATGGTCAGTAGTAGAGTCACTCTAAAAAAACTAGGGAAGATGTCGCTGAGTAAGGACAAAAAAGAAATTCATGTCTCCAAATGACGATGAAAAGATTAGAAGAAAAATAAAGGACATAGTTTAGCCTTGGGAAAATTATTCAGAACTAAAAAACCGAACCGAATCGAAGTGAATTAGAAATTACCGAACTGAACCGAAACCGATCTAAATACTCGAATGGGTATTATAATTTTATACCTGAAGAATCAAAACTGAACCGGAACCGAACTGTGAACCAAATGGGTACCCGAAATATCCAAAATATAATTATATACCCAAAAATATTTGTTGTATTTACACTTTTTAAGTAACTTAAATACCCAAATTAAATTATAAACCGAATATATCAGTTATGCTTAAACCGAAATAACTAAAATACTCGAAATATTTGAAAATCTTTAGTTATATTTGTCAAAATTAAATATTTTCTTATAAAATTTAACTAAAAGACGGAAATATATATATTTGAAAGCATTTTAGATAAATTTTAAATAATTCAGGTATGCAGAACCAACGTGAACCCGGACAGAACTGAAAGAAACAAAAAAAACCTGAATGAGTCCTATTCTCTAGACCTGAAATACCCGAATCTGAAAAGAACAGATCCAAGCCAAACGGGTATCCGAATTCCAAAGGCTAGCGTAGTTGATGGTGACTGGTGAGAAATGAGAGGAGACTCAAAGATATAAGACTAAATCTCATTAGGCATTGGATGGTTTAGAGGAATGAAAGTTTATCAAGTTCATGCAAGCTATATTGATTAATTTTCGCATATAAAGTTTTTGGTTTTGGTTCGCATCAATTTCAATAGTTGGGGATTAACACACTCTCCAAAAATAAATGTCTTCAAGTGCTAATATTGTTTAATTACCGTGCCAACTTTTATAGTTTTTGCGCCGTGCCAACCTACATACAGAGTTGTGCCAAAAAAAAACTCTTATCATAAAAAATGCTTTACAATAATAAATATGTCACATAGTAAAAACAATAAAATGGAACCAACAAGATAAATAGTAGTTTTATTTCTTTTCTACTAAATAGTTGACTAAACTTTTAAAATTAATTTTCCTTTACATTTCTCTTTCGATAAATAAAATACCCAAATCACTCAATATATATATTTTTTTAAATAGTCAACAGAATATAAGATTTTATCAGCTTCAGCTTTAAAAAATTCATTTCAAAATGCAACTTCAAATATTCATAATGCACGAACACATAGGAATATAAAAAACAACATTAAATAGAACGATCAAGTGTTTAACATATGTTTAAAAATTAATTTCTTTCTATTTAAAATGTAAAATTGTTTTTGATTTAAAATATATAGTTAAGTTCAATCATATTCCGAATTCAATTTTTTTAGGTCAACTATTCTAAATTCAATTAAAAGAAAATAATTTCAATAATATTTTTAAAGCTGATCATGAATAACAAAAGCTGATCACCGATCTCGCCTCCATCTTTGCCAATCACCGTCTCTTCACCAATCTCAATGGTGACGTCGCCGATAGTTTGGGTTGTTGTAATTTCTCGATTAGCAAATCGTAGATTTCACAGTAGATGATTGGCCCTTGATTAAATTTCAGGACGAGGTGACATTGTGGTTATGTTTCCCGAGATTTGTAGTCCTGCTTGATATTAATTTCCAGTTGGGTATGGTGTTATTTCGATTTCGCAGAGCTGGGATTGTGATTATATGTATTTTGCAAATTGAACAAGACGGGTGGTTCTGATTCATCTATAATTGTGTTTTTTGGCTGGTGGCGGAGAAGACGATGAAGTGAGGCCAGATAATGGGTTGTCCGTATGGACGATTGTACATGGATAGATGGAATTAACGTATACAAGTTTAAGTGGACAAGTTTCCGTGGACATGTATATGTGGTTACTCTGGAGTGCCAAGTTTTGTATGTATATGAGAATAATACGGTGTTGAAAGTAACGTGAAAGGTATACGTGGGTTACTTCGGAGTGCCAAGTTTGGTATGTATATGAGGTTAGTACGGTGAAAGTAACGTATACAATTTTATTTGGACAAGTTTCCGTGGATAGCATATTCTGGACAGGTTGTCGTAGACAGGTTTCCGTGGACATGTTTTTAAGGATAGACATTCTTCTCCTATTTCTTTGTTTCATCTCATCACCAACTATGCTCATTTGGGTCATACTAATCAAGAAGTAACAATCAATAATCCATGGTCTCTTCGTCCCAATGACCATGTTGACAAGTTTAATATAAACATTGTATACATTATTAAATTGTTTCTCTCTTTATCCATATATTGTTAATCCATAACCCTTTCATCCACACAATCAACAACATAATGGTCACATAGTCTTAATACCCCACACACAATAGTTCACCATGAAATTGTCTACAAATACTTTGATGTTGTCTTAGATGTAGTCTAGTAATCATGTACAATTTGGACACTTTTTGATATTTGTAAACTCTACACGTTTGCATCGATTAGATTGTATCTACTATTCACAAATCATGTCCATGTGTTTGCATTCATTAGATTTTAGTTATCCAAGTGGTCGGTATAATGTGGATATTAACTAGAATAGATGCGCTCATACAGTACGATGATTGAATGTATCCACATAAGTAAAAGCTTTGTGGATGATCTTGAATGTAAATGATCATACAATTACCAATATATGTATGCACGTATACATGTCTGACATCGTGAACATGAGCTTATATATGGACACAAATACAAGGACACACACATGGACACATTCCATGGCCACAATCTTATGGATATAACACATGGACACAGTCTTTTGGATACAATGCATGGACACGGTCTTATGGATACAATACAGCGCATGGAAGAAGAAGAGCTTCCCCGATTATTTTGGCACATATCGTCTTTTGTCTCCATTTCCAAGATCATGTACTCACTTTTAAACAACAAAACCTACAGAGCATAAGGATCATTTGTAACTAAGAACATAGAATTGATGCTTTGTTTAAGAGTGTAAAATTAGAGTTTCTTGAAAAAATGTATAAACACTATTTATAACAAAAACTTCGTCTCACACATTATCATACATTTGCATCCATGTCGCTGCATCCATACTGGACACATTATCATCCATATAACTGCTTCTATGTCGCTGCATCCATGCCGTTACATCCATATATGACCATTTATCGTATCTAGTCCATAGTCTTTTGGGAAATACTTTTTGATATCTTTGTTGGCTGCAGTCTTTTGTAAATTACTGAATCTTGGCTTGATCCCTCCGATTTCTAAGAATCTGCGGAAAGTCTTCTGCAAGTTCTCATCCAAGTCGTTGCACAAAACCCAAAATTCAATCACACAACAACATAAATCTCATATATTGCAAAACATGGCACTCAGATTGAACAAAAAAAAAATCAATCAAGGAAATTATCAGATCATGTGGGTTGTGTAACATAAAATTATCTATCACAATCACATTACGTTACTATGAGTAAAATCAAATGGGGATTTTATTGTTGGACTCTTTTATGTCTCAATTATAGTTAACCAAGTGTTGAAAATCAAAATGGATTATGTGAAAATGAACAAACAAAATATAACCATTGGAATAAAACCAAATATTCTACATAGTACGTGTATATCCATTTATAATTGTGTCATGGACATGTTACCGTGGACACAGTTAGCTTTTAAAAAGTACATTATCCATTTGAACATGAACAACTGGTAGCGACAACGTGTCAGAGGCCAACGATAGATGTGATTGAGCACAATCCATACTCAAAACCCAAAGATGCAATTCCCCTAATTGCTATAATGTCTACCACAAATCAACGTTCGTTGGCTAAAATCCGGATCGAGACTTATTAAAGGAACAGAGCGAGACAGAAAAACCCCAAAACAATCACAAAAGTAGACCGATAAACCCCCAAATCAATCACAAAAACCAGAACGATAAGAGCGCTTGGTCAAATACACGAGGATGATGGACACCTTATCATGAATTAAGGATCATATACACAAACGCATGTACAATATTGATAAATATTGAAATAAATCGTTTTTACCTTCCATGACGAAGAGAAATGACGACAGATGATTTGGAGACGAAGACCTCGTTGGATAGAAATAAAAAAGTAAAACAATAAGATACCATAAATGATCACGAGCAGCTGAAACTAACTAATATATTCAGAATTTTAGTACATACCATTCCAACGTCATAAATTAAAATAAGATGGAGAAGATATGCATGAACATGTACGATATCCACTCGTTCGTATCCATGCTTATGTATCAAATTGTTCCTATCCATGCTTCGGACTCCGAGACATCTACGGTGGTGGCAGATGAGTGGATCTGAGTTTTACGGTTCAAGACGATGAAGTTGAAAGGGCATAGGTCGCCAATTGTGACGATTCCAATTTTTAGAATACATCGGCATCAGAATTGATTGGGAGAGACGATATTCTTCTTCTTCAAGCACCATTGGTGATGAAACCCTTTGATTAGGGATATGTCGTGATTCTCTTGGTGATTCGATGGTGACGGCAGCAAAGAGGCGTTGTGTTTGGGCTTCTAGAATTAGGTTTTCTGACAAAGAGGTTTTCTGCCAGAGCCTCTTGGATCTTTGGAGGTTATGAGTCGACCTAACTTGAATCCTCAGTTGGCGTCAACAAATTTCATATCCTCCGATAGTTAGGGTTTCGTCGGATGCGGCGGTGACAAATCGATTTTTCTTCCATCTGTCTTTTTTGTTTTTCTAAGGAAGAAGACAGTAAAATGTTTATTTTTTCACTTCTCAACAAAAATGTATCGAGAAGGTGAAAAGTTGAGTGAGGGATACTTTTGTAAATGCAAGTGCCTAAAGTGCCTCAATTACAAGAAGTGCCTCTGAATGTAATGTGAGTTTGTATAAGTGCCTATGGGTGTAAATAATTCAAAAAAGTTCTTGTACACGTTTTCTGTTCTCCAATGAAAATTTGACTGGCTAATATGGACCAATGAAAAGTTGATTTTGACCTTTTTAATGTTTTATGCCTTTTCTATTAAAGTTCTATGTTAATATGTATTCGGTTCTATAAAACTTTACGTTTAACATTGAATTATATTTGATTATAATTTTTGTTTTAGAGGAGACATGTATTATATTTGTAAAAATTGTTATTTCTTACCACATTTTAACATTTGTGATAATATAGACATAAATAAATTTATATATAATATTTTTTAATAAAATATATTCACCATATAAATTCCATACAAACACCGGCATATACGTCCAAACGCTATACAACTACACCGCTCGACTAGCGCCTAACATATTTTAGAATACTGCCATTAGCTAATTAATGACATATACAAAAATGGTGAGATGTCATATTTTTTTCAAAACTAATGTATCA
The DNA here is from genome assembly GCA_020283515.1 of Alliaria petiolata. Taxonomy (NCBI): domain Eukaryota; kingdom Viridiplantae; phylum Streptophyta; class Magnoliopsida; order Brassicales; family Brassicaceae; genus Alliaria; species Alliaria petiolata. The sequence continues at coordinate 80,923 of JAHZTW010000151.1, read as the reverse complement.
TAAGGATGGGTGCTGATTTGTCATCTTTTTCTAAGACACTCTCAACTTTTATATAATAAATATATTGTAATGTGATATAAACACACATAACTCATCATAAACATCAAAAACACATCTTATTAGAAAGCAAAAATTTTGATTTTTAGTCAATTTCAAATCTGTCTAATAAGTTGTTGGTTTATGGTTGGTTTGCGCCCATGATTTGGCAGCATATCAAACCGGCTTAATAAACTGGTAGTTATCATAAGTAAAGGAATGTGATTGTTCACATTGTAACTATTCACATTGTGACTCTTCACAAAGTGACTTCTCATTTGTGTCTCTTAGTTAAGTATAAATATGAGACAATGAAGAGAGAAGAGACAAGTGAATGAGTAATTGTTGTTAGAAAAAAGAATACTAGAGAGAGAAAAACGTTTTAGAGAGAGAAAGCTTGGAGACATCAACCGGAAAGGCATCTGAACGGTGACAAGAGGTTGATTTCCGTCTGTGATCTCTTCCCAGATCTCTGCGTCCGTTTGCAGATCATATCAAACCTTATTCATCGCTAGACTGGGCTAAGGTATGTGTTCGGTTTACACGCTTCCGCATAAATCTCTAACAATTGTATCAGAGCATTAGATTCCGGTTCTGGCATACTCTTGTTCTTATTAATCATGAACTAAAAGCGCTATGTGTTAGCCACGCTCATTCATGATGAATTGAAGAATTTGGTTTATGATTATAATGATTGAAAATGGTGAATCTGTGAATACATAATGAAAAGAATCGAAACTTTGCATAAGTGTTCGTCATATTGGCTTGAATGTTTCGGGAAAATATTTCGTAGAGAACCGCAATAGGTTGCACGAATTTGGATAGATAGTGAGAAAACCGGAAATATTCTGTAGAAAATTCGGAATTGCGTAATCTTGGTGTTAGTGTGTAGATATTAGAATTATCTTTCTATAGGTATATAGAACGCTTGATTTGGTTATGTATTTAGAGAGAGATATAGGGGTCGAACCTTTCGGTCGAATTGCAGTAAAACAATATGTGTGGAAGAAGATGAACAGTAACCGACACGTGTCTGTTTCTGATTTGTCTGGAAAATACATATTTGTTTATGCAATAAAATGAGTTTGGTATGTCCAAATTTGAAAATAAAAATTGCTTTAGATTCGTCTTATTGAGTCGATTATGAATCTAAATTTATTTTTATCAAAATATGTTTTTGTAAATTAAAAAAAAAAATTTCTTTGTATGAAAACATGTTTTATTTGTTAATTCATGTTAGAAAAATACATTGATCTAGTGGGAGTTCTGATTTGTTTAGAACATAAAATTTTGCGTGGAACAAATTAATTTATTGTAATGAGATTTTAATACGGGTGATGATTGGGAACATAGTGAACTCTCGATCTTGTATTATGAATCGAGTTATTTTGGATTAATTTATGTTCACTGCAAAATTATATGTTATGTGTTAGAGGTATGCAAATAAATTAATGTCTCTAGATGTTCAAGCAGGTATGTCGTCTGCTTGTAAGAACATCATTGCTGAGCTTAACCGAGGAGATAAACTGGATGGTCACAATTGCGATATTTGGTATCGAAAAGTCCAGTATGTCCTCGAGGAGCAAGAGGTGAAAGAGACTCTTTTCCATCTCATGGAAGAGCCTCAGCATGGTACTTGATATACTCATAAATTAGCATATTTTAGCATTCATTTTAGATAGTTTTGCATGTTCTTTTGCATTCATTTAGCCACTTTTAGTCCTATTTGCATCCATATTAGAGTTTTGTGAGTTTTACCTTAAGGTGTTGCATATTTGTACATATTAAGTCCTTATTAGGTGTCTTCGAGGCTTGTAGGACCTTATGGAGTGATGGATGACAAACAAGAGGAAGAGGAGTGGCCAGACAAAGAGAAGAGTTCTTTTGAGAGCATATCGACCTACATATCGACCTACCAAGGTCGATACAGCCTGGCAGGGAGAACGGAAAGAGCGTATCGACCGTTTGTATCGACCTACTAAGGTCAATACAAGCCGACTCGGAGTTCTAAAGTGAGCGTATCGAGCGTTTGCATCGAGCTAGCAAGCTCGATAAAAGTCCCAGCCGAACCCTTGAAGACGATCTTTAGCGGCGTATCGAGCTGCATATCGATCTAGCAAGCTCGATACGCTGCCCGATTTTCAGACTTAAACCGGGTCAATACCCGGTTTGTTCCGGGTTGATCTGGTTCGTCCACTGTTCACTATAATACTAAATGACCTAAATTTTTCTAAGTATCTTTTAATCTTTTTGTTCTTGCTTAGAAAACCTTCCTCTTTGGTTTCTAAGTGATTTTGTAAGACATTTATTTGAGTTTATGCAATTTAGTACTTATCTTTCTTAATCTTTCATATCTATCTCTCTAATCATGTTTATCTTCATCTCTTTCATAGGATTTGAGGGTCTAATCATGATTAGTGAGTAGTTTCCTTAGGATCTAGGGATGGGTTAGATTTAGGGTGTTTCAAGGGTTGATCTTGATGTCTAGGATTAGATCTTCTCATTTCCCTCCTTGTTTAGTGTTCTAAATGCTAGTTTAGCGTTGATCATGCTAAAACTAAACTAGGCCTTAGGGAATTTCCCGCCCACAAGGTGTTTGTTGAAATTTCCCAACCAACTAAACAAAGGATTTACATTCCTAGCTCATGGAAGCGATTGTCTAGGGTGTTTATTAGCATTTTAGAACTGTTTCATAATGCTTGTTAGCTTCCTATTCACAAATGAAAGTTTGATCTTGATTAGGATGATTAATGAAGGGATTAGTGCCATGGAAATGGATTAGTCTTGCTTTTGAGTTCTAATTTTAGGGATTAACATATATTGTGATTGGTTGAAATCAAAGATTGATTCTTGGAACACCTTAGATTGATAACCCCATCTTTGGATTTGTTTCAGTCATTTGATAATCTTGCTTAGTAGTTAATTAGTTTTTGTTTTCTTGGTTTGATCACTTAGGTTGATAGTTAACAACAAATCCTTTTATGCTTGCTTAGATTAAGAAGTTTGATGCATTCCGATTGTCACAATCACACCCAATTGGATTGATCCTCAAAGACCTACAATGACATGAGTGGGCTTGAGTAATTGCTTTGTTAGGCTCAAAAACCTACTTATCAGTTTGGCGCCGTTGCCATTTGGGATTTGTTTTGTGCATTAGGAATTTAATTCTACTTGAGACTAAGCTTTATTTTTCATTTGATTACTAATCTCACTTGCTTGGTTTGCTCTTTGTCTCTATAGGTGTATGAACTTGAGTTCTAGTGGACACAACAATCTAGTTGAGCCTCTAGACAATATCCACCGAGTGACAAGAGGAGCTTTTGTGAGAAGAGAAAGAGAACGCCTCGCACATCTAAGGCGTTTGGGAATGGATATTCCACAAGGACAAGGTGGTAATGTAATACCACAAAGGAATCAAGGGAATGAGGCTCAAGCTCCTAGAGTGCCTCAACACCCTCCACGCCAACCTAGGCACATTGGGGATGGAGATACTCCTAATACCCATGCCAATTGCCAAGGTATCCTCCCTCCTCCAGTTGAGAACAATAATTTTGAGATCAAGAGTGGATTGATCAACATGGTGCAACACAACAAGTTCCATGGGTTAGCTTTGGAGGATCCTTTTGACCATTTGGATGAGTTTGATAGGATTTGTGATATGACCAAGATCAATGGCATATTCGAGGATGGTTTCAAGTTGAGGCTGTTTCCTTTCTCCCTTAGCGACAAAGCACATCAATGGGAGAAGACACTTCCAAGAGGTTCCATCACTTCATGGGACCAATGCAAGAAGGCTTTCCTTACTAAGTTCTTCTCCAACACAAGTACATCAAGGTTGAGGAATGAGCTATCTAGCTTCACACAAAAGAACAATGAGAGCTTTTGTAAAGCATGGGAAAGGTTCAAGGGATACACTACCCAATGCCCTCATTATGGCTTCTTCGAAGAGACTCTCTTGAGCACTCTCTACCGCGGTGTTCTCCCCAAGTTTAGGATGCTTCTAGACACAACAAGTAATGGAAGCTTCTTGGGTAAAAATGTAGAAGAAGGTCTAGAGCTTGTGGAGAACTTGGCACAAAGTGATGGCAATTATGGTGAAGACTATGATAGATCTTCAAGAGATGGTGGTACTTATGAGGACCAAAGGAGGAAAGAGATGAAATCTCTTAATGAGAAAATTGATAAGTTGCTCCAAGATTCACAAAAACATGTTCACTTTGTGGGTGATTGTGATGAGAGTCAAGGGATTAAACAAGAGTTGGATGAGGATTGCCAAGAAGAGGTCAACTATGTGGGTGAGCAAGGTTATCAACAAGGATACAACAACTATAGGAACAACAATTTATCCTATTGGAGTACAAATGTGGAGAATCCTCAAGATCAAGTCTACCCTCAACAAGGACAAAGAGGTCACCAAAAACCATTTGTCCCTTTCAAACAACAACAAGGATATGTTCCCAAGAACAACTACCAAGGGAACAATCAAGGAAACCAAGGGAATTATCAATCCAAGCAAGGCCCTCCACTGGGTTTTGAACAAGATTTGTATATGAGGAATGTGTTCCAACAAATTCTCCAAGGTCAAGCAAGTAATGCTCTTGATTTGAGTAAGAAGATGGCTGAAATTCACAACAAGGTGGATTGCTCTTACAATGACCTTAACTCCAAGTTTGACACTTTGAGCTCCAAGATCAAGAAAATGGAGAAAAACAAGGGTATTGCTTCCTCTTCTACACGAGCTCAAGCTTCTTTGCTGATATACTCATAAATTAGCATCTTTTAGCATCCATTTTAGATAGCTTTGCATTCATTTATGCTTTCATTTAGTTACTTTTAGTCCAAATTGCACCCATTTTAGAGTTTAGCAAGTTATTAGCTTAGGTTGTTGCATATTGTGCATATTGAGTCTTAATTAGGTACTTTGGAGGCTTGGAGGACCTCTATGGAGAGTTGGGTGACAAGGAGGAAGAAGAGAAGGGAGCCAAACATGAAGCAGACGAGTTTTAGAAGTGTGTCGACCTTAGTGTCGACCTACCAAGGTCGATATAGCTCGGCAGGGAAGATATAGTGCGCGTATCGGACGATTGTGTCGAGCTACTAAGCTCGGTACACAGGCCACCCGGAGTTTTGGAACATGGCGTATCAGGCATTCGTATCGGACTGCTAAGGTCGACACACATCTCATACGAAGACGGCGTATCGGGCATTTGTGTCGAGCTACTAAGCTCGACACACTCCTTGAAGAAAGTTTTAGCAGTGTATCGAGCTGCGTATCGACCTAGCAACCCCGATACGCTGCCCGATTTTCAGACTTAAACCGGGTCAATACCCGGTTTGTTCCGGGTTGACCCGGGTCGTCCACTGTTCTCTATAAATAGGAAAAGACCTAATTTTTCCTAAGTATATTTTAATCTCTTGTTCTTGCTTAGAAAACCTTCCCTTTTGGTTTCTAAGTAATTTGTAAGATATTTTTTAAAGTTTATGCAATTTAGTACTTGTCTTTATTAATATTTCATTCTCTATCTCTCTAATCATGTTTAACTCTATTTCTTTCATAGGATTTAAGGGTTTAACCATGATTAGTGAGTAGTTTCATTAGGATCTAAGGATGGGTTAGATCTAGGGTGTTTTAAGGGTTAATCTTGATGCCTAGGATTAGATCTTCTCATTTTTCCTCCTTGTTTAGTGTTCTAAATGCTAGTTTAGCCATGATCAAGCTAAAACTAGACCTTAGGGAATTTCACACCTACAAGGTGTTTGATGAAATTCCCCAACCAACTAAACAAGGGATTTACATTCCTAGCTCATGGAAGTGATTGTCTAGGGTGTTTATTATCAATTTAGAACTGTTTCATTATGCTTATTAGCTTCCTTTTCACAAATGAAAGTTTGATCTTGATTAGTGAAGGGATTAGTACCATGAAAGTGGATTAGTCTAGCTATTGAGTTCTAAGCTTAGGGATTAGCATGTTATGTTTTTGATTGGCATCAAAGATTGATTCTAGGAACACCTTAGATTGATAACCCCATCCTTAGATTCGTTTTAGTCTTTTGATAATATGGATTAGTAGTTAATTAGCTTTAATTTGGTTTGTTTGATCACTTAGGTTGTTAGTTAAATCCAAAAACTTTATTGCTAGCTTAAATTAAGAAGTTGTATGCATTCCTTGTGTCTTAACCATTTCTATATGGATTGATCCTCAAGTATTACAATGACATGAGTAGTAGCTTGAGTAATTTTTAAGTCACACCAAAAAACTACTTATCAATTTGGCGCCGTTGCCATTTGAATATTTGGTTTAAACATTAGGATTTTACTTCTTCTTGAGACTAAGTTTCACCTTTCATTGCTTACTAATCTCTTTTGCGTGAACTACTCTCTCTCTTATTAGGTACACACGCCACTAGAACACATTGCTTTGAGAGAATGGGTATGGATCATGCACAAGGTTTGGATGGTAATGGACAACCACCAAGGCGACCTACACACATCGGTTTTGGTGACTCTCCTCAAACTCATACTTCTCGCCATGGTATTACTCCTCCTTCGGTTCAACAAAACAGTTTTGAGATCAAAAGTGGGTTGATTTCCATGGTGCAACAAAATAAGTTTCATGGATTGGATATGGAAGATCCTCTAGACAACTTGGATGAGTTCGAGAGGATATGTAGCTTGACTAACATAAATGGCATCTCTGAAGATGGATTCAAGTTGCGATTATTTCCTTTCTCACTAGGGGATCGAGCGCACATTTGGGAAAAGAATCTACCTCAAGGTTCAATCACTACTTGGGATTGATAAGTAGTTTTTCTGGTGCTTCTACTTAGTCAATGACCCACTACTTATAGGTTATGGATCTTATCAATCCGATGGGAAGGTTCAAGTTACTGCATTGATGAGATCCTTTTACAAGCTAAGAAAGATTTAACGGTTTAAGAGGGGAGAATCTATCACCCTAACTGTCACAATGATAGAAAGCTTAACAGGTAGACAAGATCTAGCTAAGGAAAGATAGAAACAGAAACTAAAGATACGAACTTGCAAGATGAAATGAGGATCGGTTCAAAGGACAAGGAGTGTTGGAGACAAATATGATAAAGGTCTTTCTTTGATGCGAAAGTTAACTACCTATGAGACTAATCCTTCAGCATAGAGTTCAAGATCTAGATGAATCCACCGTCGTGGTATAAATCACTTTGTTAACTCATAACCTAACCTCGATCTCGCGTAGTGATCCATGAAACTAGCAAGCACGATTAAACAACTCTACAATTGCCAAAACGCTCCCTAGGCATCTAATCCCTTAGGCTAGGATGAGCGGATCTCTTATGAGATTGGTCCTTGCAAACATTCAAACATGGCGTTTGTTTGAAGAAGCTCGATGACATAAATCAAATAGCGAAGATGACTAAGCATTAAAAGTATCAAATAAGAAAGGATTAAGATGGTTTAAGCATAGACATGCATCAAAGATTGAACCTTTAACTCATTTACCCTAACCTCATCCCCAAAACCGATATGAACTACTCATGCACCATTTGAGAAATCTCAAGATCCATAAGGATAAGAAGATAACTCATGGGTTGCAAGATAATTAAAAAACAAGAAAAGAAGGAAGCTTTTACAAGAAATGCTATCAAACAATACTTGTAAACTTCAAAATGGCATAAAAGATTAAAGCTTTGAACAAGCTTCAATGGAGAAAAAATCAGAGTCTCGGTTACAAAAAAACAGAAAAGAAAACTAAGTCTGGAATGAGAGATAGAGAGATAGGCGTGGGGGACAAAGTATTTATACATGAAAGAGGAGAAACCTAAAACGTTGGGACCACTTTCCCGAAATGGTACTCTTTTGGACTGTAGCGTATCGGCTTCACGTCGTGATGCGCAAGCTGATATGCCATCTCCTTGTGATTCTTCGAGCAGTCTCCATATCGGGCAAGTGTTTCGGGATCATGTCGTGGTGACTCGTCTTCCTTTCCGCTTGGATCGGGGACTTCCCGTTGCCTCGCTCCGATATCCGTCTTCATTGAATCCTCTTTCTGGATCTTCGTTCCAGGGCGCCTCTTTCAGGACCAAGTCGCTGCTACTCGTCGAGGTTCATCATGCGCTTGTCCATATCGGCTAAGGGGTCGTGATCCGTGCTCGATATCATCTGGCCACCCTCCTTTTGAGATCTTCCTTCTTGATTTCTTCTTCGGACCATCCTCATTCACAAAGCACCTGAGAAAACACTCCAAAACATGCAAGAATATGCAAAGACCTAACCTAATGCATCTAGATCTAACATGAGTGAAAATGTGATAAAAACTAAGATGGAAGTGCATGAATGGGGTCCTAACTAGTATGAAATGTATGCTAAAAACATGCAATTTACATAGATATCAACACCCCCAAAATTGTCTTTTTGCTTGTCCTCAAGCAAAAGCCAACCGGAGGGGTGAGGTTTTAAAAGAAAAGGTGTAAATTTGAATCCAAAATGCCATTTAAAAGAAATCAATTCAATGTCTAAGTTCAGGTTTCTAGGATGCAGGTTAAATTCTACCTAACCAAAAAGCTTTAGCCACATTCATCGTAACATCAAGCAAAATCAATCTCAACTTAGATGCACATCCAAATTCCCAATTCCCTTTCACATTCATTAGAAAATTTAAAGCGTGGATCTCATTCATGCCTATCAATCAACTCACTTGGTTCAGGGTAAGGTCACGAGCTAAATATGAACTCGTAGTGCGAACGGGCTAAGTGTTTAAATGGGATCACTCATGAAAGGAATCTTCTTAATGCAAAATGCTAAGGGTAAAAACCAATGGATGCATACAAGGATAAACTCCCATCTACCCAAGCACCTATTTCGTTTCCTACCTTAGTCTAATTTCCCCTTTCCTAAGCTACCCTTTGCTTTGGCATTTCGCCTTATACCCGTTATTACTCCTCGATATTACTTTTCCTGGTCATTTTCGGGGTACTTCTTCTTTGTTGGAGATCGGTTTCGGCTTTCTGGCTCCTTGTGTGTGTTCCCTGCGTTTCACCTTTGGTGTTATTGGCAGGATTTAGACTTTGTTGATTGGCCTTCTTTTGCTTCTTTTTAGAATCGCCTTTTCTTCTTTTGGTTTCGAGCCTTTTTGTTGCCGCCATCTCCTTTATACATGTCCCCGTCTGACTCAGTGGTTTCCTTCTTTTCCCCTTCTGTCAATATATCAGCAATCGGAACCCAACCCCCCCTTCCTACTCTAACCAGCAATATCGGCCTCGAATTTCGGCATCAAGCCGTTTTAATATCTATACCACCTAACCTAGTGTTGACTCGAGTTGTGAGCCAACGTCTACATGGAAATCCAACCTTGTCGGCCCAAACCCAACATTTTTTGCCTAAGAAGATTCGAAAATGGTGCAAAGGCCTCACATGCTCTCACAAAAGTGTTTATGGTTTAAAATGAAGGTTTAGGTTTTGGGTGTGATCTGGTACTTGGACTAGCAGAAGAGTGGTAAAAAGAGAAAGAAAGTCCAAGTGAAATCTATGAGTTAATTGACAAATATGAACAAGATAATTAAATTTTCAGTTTAACGGTTCAAGTTCATTAGGGAAATGGTTCAAATCACAATGCATCAAGCTAAGACTGAATTTCACAAGACGAATTCCAAATGTGGTGCTGCCTTAAGCTCAGTCTAACTCAAAATGCATCAAACAAACAAGAACTAAGGCATTGAATTCATGACTTAAAAATTGCTATTTACAAGGATTCATCATACTTAACAGCTTATGCGAATGCTTATGAATCCTAAATGAATGCATCTAGACTCAATCCTAGTATGGAAATGCACCTACATGAATCTTTTTGTGGGATAAATTTTCAAAATTGTTCAATTTTTTTGTGTTTTTCTATGTAAATTTGATGAATGCATGATGTCTAATCTAAGTGAATACATGTACTACGTACTCCCCCAAACTTAAATCACACAGTCCCTGTGTGATAGAAGGAAGGAAGAATACGGTCCAAAGAAAATGCAAAATATTCAAGCGAAAAGCAAAAATGAAAAAAGAAAAAGAAAAATGCTTATGTACAATGGTTAAGGAGTGGTACCTTTGGTCACATCGGTCTGTGACCGCTGTATGAGTCCGATATCGCTTGGTAGAGTGAGTTGTAGATGGGTGCGATTGTATCCAGATGGTCATTACGGGGTGAATCCGTTTGTACAAGCTAGGTCATATTTCTATAACGGCCTTAGACTGTGATCCTGACCCGATATCTGAGGGTACGTTTTTCATACTGGCCTGTACGTGGATTCCACTCCTGTAATGACCAATTCTTCCAGTCTTCTTCCCGTTATGGCTCCCCGATATCCTACGTTCTTATATCTAAATCATCGATTCCACTTATAATTATTCTTCCAGTCTTCTACCCGTTATGCCTCCCAAGAGCGCTTGTTTAAAGTCTCATAGCTTGACTTTTTCAAGCCATTTAAGCTGTGTTGGGGTCTAGGAGACGAACCGCGGTTGCTTCCCAAATCTGGTATTTCTCACTTCCCAAGTACGGCTTGAGTCTATGCCCGTTTATTGTGTAATCCTCTCCTTCTTTGCCGACAAGTGTCACAGCTCCGTATGGAAAGACTTCTTTGATCGTGAATGGACCACACCATCTTGATTTCAGCTTCCCGGGGAACAACCTCAGCCTTGAGTTGTACAGCAGCACTTGATCCCCTGGTGCGAACTCCTTGGGCTTGATTTTCTTGTCGTGGAGAGCCTTTGTTTTCTCCTTGTAGATCCGAGAGCTCTCGAATGCTTCCAACCGAGTTTCTTCCAGTTCGTGGAGGTTTATCAACCTCTTCTTTTGAAGCCGTCTTGCTATCAAAATTCAGGAGTTTGATGGCCCATAGAGCTTTGTACTCGAGTTTCACGGGTAAGTGACACGCCTTACCATAGAGGATGGCGTAGGGAGATCTTCCTATGGGCGTTTTGAAAGCAGTTCGGTATGCCCATAGAGCGTCATCCAAATTTGCTAACCAATCCTTTCTTGTTGTTTCGACCGTTTTTTCCAATATCTCCTTGATCTCGCGATTGGATACCTCAACTTGCCGTTTGTCTGCGGATGGTACAGTGTGGCTACCTTGTGTTTGACCCCGTGCTTCTTTAGGAGATTTTCAAACAACTTGTTGATAAAATGGCTACCACCGTCGCTTATCACCACTCTTGGAACCCCATACCTTGGGAAGATAGTGGATTTAAATAACTTAAGTACCACATTTGCATCGTTAGTGGGGCTGGCCACGGCTTCTACCCACTTTGAGACATAATCAACAGCAACTAGTATGTACTTGTTGCCGTAAGAGGAGGGAAATGGTCCCATGAAGTATATTTCCCAAACATCAAAGATATCGACTTCCAATATCGGGCTATGTGGTATTTCGTCTCGCTTGCCGATGTTCCCTTTTCTTTGGCACGCCTCACAAGAGGAGACATACTCATGGGTATCCTTGAATAAAATTTGCCACCAGAATCCAGCTTGTAGGATTTTTGTTGCGGTTTTGAACGTGGCAAAGTGTCCACCATAGGCTGAACCGTGGCAACGGAACATGATCCCTTTCGCTTTTCCCTCAAGCACACCTCCTATAGATTCCATCCAAGCCTCTTTTGAAGAGATACGACTCATCATAGAAAAAATAGTTAATGTCTTTGAAGAACTTCTTCCTTCGGTAAGCGTCGAGGTCATTTGGTATGTCACCACTCACCAAGTAGTTAATGTAGTCTGCATACCAAGGAATGGTGTTCTCTTCCATGCTGACTACAGTTTCCAAACTTTTATTTACTCGGTACATTCCTCCAAGGACATTCATTATCATGAGTTGTTCTTCCGATAAGGCATCATTGATAGGAATCAAATCTTCTGTCCTCATCCGGGACAGGTGATCAGCTACACCGTTCTCCACTCCCTTTTTATCCAAGATTTCCATATCAAATTCTTGGAGCAAGAGAATCCATCTTAGCAACCTCGGTTTGGTGTCTTTTTCGCATAGATGTACCTTAGTGCAGCATGATCCAAGTAAACAATCACCTTTGATCCCACCAAGTAGCTTCTGAATTTTTCAAAGGCAAACACAACTGCCAATAACTCTTTCTCGGTCGTGGCATACTTCACTTGGGTATCGTCTAGCGTCCGGCTTGCATTATAGATCACGTGCAACTTCTTGTCCTTTCTTTGTCCTAGAATAGCACCCACGGCATAGTCGCTTGCATCACACATAATTTCGAATGGTAGATCCCAATCAGGGGCTTGGACTATGGGAGCACTCACAAGGGCTTCCTTGATCGTCGTGAACGCTTGAAGGCAATCCTCATCGAAGATAAACTCGGCTTCCTTGCATAGGAGCCTAGTGAGTGGTCTAGTAATCTTGGAGAAATCACGGATGAACCTTCTATAGAAGCCTGCATGCCCAAGGAAGCTACGAATTTCCTTCACTGTGGTGGGTGGCTTCAAATGCATCATGACCTCTACCTTGGCCTTATCGACCTCGATACCTTTCTCCGATATCTTATGACCAAGCACTATCCCTTCTCTGGCCATGAAATGGCATTTCTCCCAATTCAGTACCAAGTTTGTCTCCTCACATCGCTTGAGAACCCTGCACAAATTCGATAAACAAACACCAAAAGAGCAACCATACATAGAAAAATCGTCCATGAACACCTCTACCATTTCCTCTATAAGGTCAGAGAAAATAGACATCATACATCTTTGGAAGGTTGCTTGTGCATTACATAACCCAAATGGCATCCTTCGATATGCAAAGGTACCATACGGGCATGTGAATGTGGTTTTCTCTTGGTCATTTGGGTGAATCGGTATCTGGAAGAAGCCGCTATAGCCATCCAGAAAACAGTAGTATGGATGGTTAGCTAACCTCTCCAGCATTTGGTCGATGAAAGGGAGGGGGCAGTGGTCTTTTCTAGTGACTGAATTAAGTTTTCTATAGTCAATGCACATCCTATGACCGGTTATGTTCCTAGTAGGGATTAACTCCTCTTTTTCATTCTTTACGACAGTGATACCCCCTTTCTTAGGTACCACATGGACAGAAGATACCCAAGTGCTATCACTGATGGGGTATATCACGCCGGCTTCCAAAAGTTTTAAAATTTCTTTCTTGACCACTTCCTTTAAGTTTAAGTTTAAACGTCTTTGGTGTTCAATGGAAGACGTGTTTTCATCGTCTTAAGTGAATCCTATGAGTGCAAAGTGTTGGTGAAAGACCCTTGATGTCACTTAGTGAGTATCCAAGGGCTTTTCAATACTTTCTCAACTCCTTAAGGAGTGAATTTAGCTCATCATCACTTAGACCTTCATTCACAATAACCGGGTATGTGGAGTTGAGTCCCAAGAAAGCGTACCTTAGCCCATCTGGTAGTGGCTTGAGCTCGAGTTTTGGAGCATCCTTATCGGCTTGCCCGAGCTCGGTGCATCCTTATCGGCTTGATCCCGATATGATCCTTCCTTTGTTCCCCAAACGATCTTATGCCTTCCGTGCTCGAGGTCTTCGGGGGAACTCATCATCTTCAACGGCTTTTCTTGCATCCAGATGCATGACATAGACTTCATTTTCTTGCTCTATATGTCCATGCCGCTTTTTCTCCTTTGTCAAAGCAACTAGCAGCGGGTCTTTCAAAGATAGTTCCTCAAAGAGCTCATCGTTTAGCTTATCCAATGTGTCTACCCAGAAGACTTTCCCTCCTATGGTAGGCTTCTTCATTACTTCCCTTATATCAAACTTGAGGATGATATCCTTTCCAAGATTCAGCTCGATCTTTCCTTTCTTTACATCGATCACTGCCCCCGCCGTAGCTAAGAAAGGTCTGCCAAGGATAAGAGGATCTCTTGGTTCTTCATCCATTTCGAGCACCACAAAATCGGTTGGTACCTCGATATCACCAATTCGGATGGGAACGTCTTCGAGTAGTCCCTTGGGTAGTCTCACGGATCGGTCCGCTAGTATCAGAGATATTCGGCTTGGCTTGTAGGTTGTAAAGCCGAGCCTCTTAGCTATTGACAGTGGCATGAGGCTCACACTTGCCCCAAGATCACAAAGGCAGTTGTTGAATGTGAGGGGACCAATTGAGCATGGAAGAGTGAAATTCCTGGATCTTCCAACTTGTTCGGCACTACCTTCTTCTGAATAATGGCGCTTCACTCATGTGTCATTACCACCATGCCTTGGAGTTCTTTTGTCCTTGCAAGGATTGCATCTTTTATGAATTTTTGGTATGGCGGTACCAATGCCAAAGCATCCATGAGAGGCATGGTAAGTTCCACTTTCCTCAAATGTTCTTCAAATTGTGCCATGTATTTCTCGAGGAGTTCTTTCTTGAATCTTCCTGGAAAAGGGTAAGGAGGCTTATATGCAGGAGGAATAAACCGTGGCTCTTTGGGTTTCTCACAACGGACAGCAGGTTTCGGCTTGATCCCGATATTCTGTTCCCTGAGTTTGGTGAAGAGCTGGTCCTCAATACTCTCTTGAACTTCTTCTACCTCGTCGTCAACTTCTGATTTGTCAAAACTACCCCCCTTCCTAGTATCGCAACGTCCTCGCTAATTGGCGGAGCTTGAACTCTTGGTGGCAAGACTTTTCCACTTCGTAGAGTTACGGCTTGGACATAGGCTGGTTGTGGAGTAGCTTGATAGGGCATTGGTTGTTCGATTAGCCGTAGATCTGCTTCTTGCTTGTCCAACCTTGTATTGATCGATTTAATTTCATGGTTGCTGCTGCAGTGGCTTTGCACTAGCTGAGTGAACAGGTTCTTAATGTCCGATTCTTGTGGTTGTGGAGGATAGTAACCATAATATCCATAAGGAGGTTGGGCATATGGTGGAGGATATGGCTGTTGTTAATGGTAATATTGAGGAGGAGGAGTGTAAGCTTGCTGGGTATATGCATTGGCATTGTATGGTGGAGTTGGCTGAGGATGTATAGCCGAAGTTGTAGGGTCCCCATATTGTCTTTGTTCGTTGGTGGTGTTTGCTTCCCCATATTGGCCAGTTTCCGTCGGGGTTACCCCGATACTTGCTATCTTAGCATCTTTGACGTGTTGTCCCTTTAGCAAAGCGTCCAAACGGGCTTGTAGTTGCATTACCTCGTTTTCCCTCTGTTTGTTCAGCTCTTTTGTTTCGTTGTCAATGTCATCCTCGTAATTACTATCACTTGTAGCCATATTCTCGACGAGGTTCATCCCATCATCCACGTCTTGGCCAAGGAAGATCCCATTGCTTGCAATATCCAGCTGATCCTTATATTTCTTTGACACACCCCTATAGAGGATACTGAGTAGTGAAGAGCTTGAGTAGCCGTGATGAGGGCATTTGAGTGTATACCCTTTCAAACGCTCCCAAGCTTCACTGAATCGCTCGTCCTCGAGTTGTGTAAACGTGGATATCTCAAGTCGCAGTTTTGCTGTTCTTGACGGTGAGAAGAATTTCTTGAGGAAGGCTCGTTTACATTCATCCCAAGTTGTTATAGATCCCGGTTTGAGTGTCTTTTCCCATTGGTGAGCTCTTCCTCCAAGGAAAAAAGGGAAAAGTCTTAACTTGAATCCATCTTCTGAGATTCTTTCTTGTTTTGTTAAAGAACAGATCTTCTCAAAATCATCAAGGTGGTCCAAGGGGTCTTCCACGGCATCACCCTGATATTTGTTGTTCCGGACCATTGCAAGCATACTACTCTTTATCTCGTATCCAGCATCACCCGAGTGTGGGGTAATACCGATTCTTGGTCTGCAGTTGCTTGGTGAGTCACATTCTCCGATGAGACGATACTGACGCTGTGTATCGGTCTGATCCTGTTGTACGTCATTCGTCTCGGCTTGTGCGTGTTGAACGTTGTCCATATGATCTTTTTGGTAGATGTACCTGCCAAAAGATCTCATGAAATGTAATTGGTGTCTGAAAAGAAAATAAAGTCTTAGGCTTGCTAAGAATCTGAAACGCAATACTCAAAATCAACCCAAATCGGCAACGGCGCCAAATGATAAGTAGATTTTCTGGTGCTTCTACTTAGTCAATGACCCACTACTTATAACCGAATGTAGTATAGGTTATGGGTCTTATCAATCCGATGGGAAGATTCAAGTTACTGCATCCATGAGATTGATATATCATGGTTTTTACCGGTTTTTGGACCATGATATAAGTCTTTTTATAGAGTATTTTGGTTTTTTTAGAGTCCTATTAGAGTCTTTGCAGGTTGGACTACGTTTGGAGCAAAGTTGGAGATTCTGAAACTTTTTGGAGCATTCTGAAAGAAGCTGCGAAGTGATGAAGTCGGAGCTGAAATACACGAAGGGTGTCGATCGACACTAACCCTTGGTGTCGATCGACACCAATGAAGGCGGCCGATTTTTGCGACTTCCATCGAGAAAAGGAAATCAGCTAAAAGTTCTACTTATTTACAAGTTTGCCCCTGACGCGAGTTTGCCTATAAATACAAGTTTTTAAGGCATTGTTTAGCCACCAACTATTATTCTTATTTTCTATTTTTGAGACTTAGAGAGAGATTGATCCTGAGCTTTTGGGGAGACAATTCTATACTCTACTGAGAAGATTTCGAACCCCTGTATCATTCTCTATTCTTATTTTATGCAATTTATTTCAGTCATGATTTGTGTTTTCATCTCTATGTCTGAGTAGTTTTCTAGTTAGGTTAGGGTGATTTAGGGTTGATGAAGAGTTTGTAGAATTATTATTTATGTTAGGAAAATAAATTGGATCTTCTTCGGTTACCTTGTTAATGGCGTCTGTGAGGTTTGATTTCGATTTTTCCTTCTTCTTTTTTTTTTTTTTTTGTTCTGTAAAAAAACAAATCTGTAGGGTCAGAGACTTTTTCGATATTGACCGGATTTTTAATAAGTTTTGTTTTGTTTTTTTCCCCTAAGCTGATTTTGTATGGGAAATTCCTGTTTTGCATGCGGTGTTTCTCTGCATTTCTTCCCGAGAAAATTCATGAAAATTTCAAGGTTTAGAGAAGAATTCGGTGTTCTTCTAAAAATATTTCATTAGAACAAAGACTTTTTACCCGGAAACAAAGGCGATAATTTGGCATGCAATTTTTTTTGTTAATTTTGATAATCATACAATTAATACAAAATGTATATATGTATATATTAATTAATTTCTCCAGATTTTGCGTTTCTTTTCCTCTTGAGTTCGATTTGTGCTTAACTTAGTTTCTTAATTGATCACTTAGAAATCAAACCTTAGGTTAATTAATAGATGCGAGAGCATTATTAGTAACTTGAACTAGTCATAGATGAGCAAAATATCTATTCACAAAGAGATTTGGTTTAGGTATTTTGTGAACAATCGAACCTGTTTTTAATGCTTGCCTTAGTTGTTTGAATTTACAAAGAGATTTGGAATTCTGGAATTTAGGCATAGATAACTTCTGCAACGAAAGTTGATTGGTTTTAAATTGGTGTTTCGAGTTCTAGACGGTTTTTAATAAATCCCTAGCAGTTAATTTCTACGTTCTTGGATTCAACCTGAGAATTACCTTTGCCTAGCGCCTTAGTCTCCTTATTTTAAGAACCTATTTCGTGATACTCATTTATTTAATTGCTTAGTTTACTTTCATTCGATTCGACCTAGCATAATTTGAACCTAGAAACTATAGTGTAGCATCTACTTCCTTTGGGATACGATAACCCTTTATACTTCAACTGCATTGCTGTCCACTTGCAGTGTTGATTTATTTGAGTAAAAATTTGACCCTATCAAGTTTTTGGCGTCGTTGTCGGGGAAGTAATAGCAGCCTACGGAATCTAGTATTAGGATTTTGACTAGGTTTTATTTTTGTTTTGGTTACTAACGCTTATAGTTTCTGATTTTTGGTTTCAGGTGCATGCTTAGTACCAGAAGCAACAAGGAAAAGGAGCTAATTGCACTCAACTAGGAACTTGGCCGTCTCGAACGCACAAACCGAAAATCTGCACGAGCATCGATCGACACCCTGCGCAGACAGAGATGGCGGAGCTTGTGATTATGATTCGTGATGAGGCTGGAAACTTCACGGATCTGGACGGCAATAGGAGAAACAATCGTGGCCAGAGACTTGATGATAATGGAGCTGTTATCATCGAGCAAGCAGTACAAATCGCACCTGCGATTGCTGGACGAGGAAGAACGCTTGGCGATTACAATAGGCCGGACCAGTTCTAAGCTAATAGAGCTGCGATCCGTCATCCTGCATTCCAGAGGAATGATTTCGAGCTGAAGCCTGCATACTACACATTGGTGGCTTAGCATCCCTTCCATGGTCTTCCTCAAGAGCACTCCATGGACTACATTGAGAGATTTGAGGATTTGAGGAAGCCAAATATCTGAGGTTAACAGGAAGCTGGATCTCTTGGTGGGGAATAAGCAAGTTCACTTTACTAATGAGGTAGAGACATTCGAGCCTAATGAAGAATGTGAAGAAGAGGATGTCAACTACATCAACGGAGGTGGCTTTCAAGGCCAAAGGTTTGGGAATCAGCAAGGAAACATGAGTTTCAATGGGAATTATCAGAAGAGCTCCTTCACAGGAAATCAAAACTCTTCTGGTTATAATCAAAAGCCCCCATTCCAGAACAGCAATTACACAAGGAGCTATGGTTCTTCTTCTTACCAAAAGCCTCATGCACAAGACAATAAGATGGAGTCTATGCTATAGCAAATTCTGGAAGGACAGCAGAAGATGACATTGGATTTCAATGGGAAGATTGATTCACTGTACCATGACCTGAATGGGAAAATTGAGAGCTTGAACTCTCATATGATGAAGTTGGATGTTCAAGTTGCTCAAACTGCAGGAGCTGTCAACAGACAAGAAGGATTCCTTCCAAGAAGAACTGATACTAATCCCAAACGCCATGTGAACGCCATCACATTGAGAAGTGGAAAGAACCTTTAGCCTGTGGAGACAAGGGGCCTTAGTACTGAAGAATTCGTGGAGCTTGAAGACATTGAAGATGAAGAAATTGATGCTGCGGAGCCAGTGTCGATCGACACCACTGAAGAGTGTCGATCGACACCCATGGAGAATCGCGATGCTTCAAACACGACGAAGCAAATTCAACCAAGCCGAAGTCGATTTCAGACCCGAGTGCCGATCGACACCAGGCGGGTGGCGATCGACACCCCTCTCGGACATCACCAAATCAGCTCAAATCGACGAAAATTGCAGAGGAAAAGGTGTACAAACCGAAGATACCTTACCCCTTGATACCAAAGATGTCGAAGAAGGAGCTACTAGATGCCAGATGCAAGGCTATCATGGACATGCTAGTGGTTAAAATCCCTTTGATAGATGCCATTAGAACAACTCCTGTGATAAGAAGATACTTGGAGAGGATGATGACAAAAAACGTGGACATTGAGGAAGGAGTGATGATGATATCTGAGCAAGTTAGTGCTGTGATTCAGAACAGAATTCTAGAGAAACTCTCAGATCCTGGAAGCTTTGTTCTGGATTGCTCAATCTTTTCGGACAGGTTCGGGAGGTCTCTCTGCGATTTGGGTTCAAGTGTGAACCTTATGTCTCTTTCAGTTGCTCTGAGGCTGGACATGACAGACTTCCAGACCACCAAGATCTCTTTGGTGCTTGCAGATCGTTCTGTAAGGATCACTGAAGGTGTCTTAGAGGATGTTCCTATCAAAGTGGGCGATTGGAGTGAGGCTAAAGCTCCAAAAGTTGAGCTGAAACAGCTCCCTGCCGGGCTAAGGTATGCTTTTCTTGGTCCAAAATTCAACTTATCCTGTCATTGTGAATGCTTCCTTAAACAATGCAGAGCTCACTCTATTGCTAAGCAAGCTGCAAAAATTTCGCAAAGCTCTTGCCTATTCTCTTGATGACATTTCAGGTATCTCACCAGACTTGTGCATGCATCGGATTCACCTTGAGGATGAGACAAAGTCATCGATTGAACATCAAAGGAGGCTGAATCCGAACCTGAAGGAAGTAGTCAAGAACGAGATCATGAAGCTCTTGGAAGCTGGGATCATCTATTCCATTTCAGACAGTGCTTGGGCCAGTCCAGTTCATGTGGTTCCTAAGAAAGGAGGAGTCACAGTAGTGAAGAATAAGAAGGATGAGCTGATTCCTACAAGGACTGTGACTGGACACAGGATGTGCATAGACTACATGAAGCTGAATGCTGCGACCAGGAAGGATCATTTTCCATTGCCATTCATTGATCAAATGTTGGAGAGATTGGCGAATCATCCCTACTACTGTTTCCTTGATGGCTATTCAGGATTCTTCCAAATTCCATTCGATCCAGACGATCAGGAGAAGACCACGTTCACATGTCCTTATGATACATTTGCATATCGCAGAATGCCATTTGGACTTTGCAATGCTCCTGCAACCTTCCAAAGATGCATGATGTATATCTTCACGGACATGATTGAGAAGTTTATGGAGGTCTTTATGGATGACTTTTCTGTTTATGGGTCATCCTTTAAAGACTGCCTAGAGAACTTGTGTGCTGTGTTGCAGCGATGTGAAGAGAAGCATTTGGTTCTAAACTGGGAAAAGTGCCACTTCATGGTTAAAGATGGCATTGTACTTGGGCACAAAGTTTCAGCAGAAGAGATCACAGTGGATCGCGCCAAGTTTGAAGTTATGACAAGCTTGCAAGCACCTCCATCTGTCAAATCGGTGAGGAGTTTTCTAGGACATGTTGGGTTCTACAAAAGATTCATCAAAGATTTCAGCAAGATTGCAAGGCCACTCACTGCTCTTCTCTGCAAAGATGTGAAATTTGAGCTCACTACAGAATGCCATTCAGCCTTTGAGCAGATCAAGCAACCTTTAGTGAGTGCTCCAATTGTGCAACCTCCAGACTGGGATTTACCTTTCGAGTTAATGTGTGATGCCAGCGACTTCGCAGTAGGCGCGGTTTTGGGACAGAAGAAGGACAAGAAGCTTCACGCCATCTACTATGCTAGTAGAACATTGGATGATGCTCAAAGGAATTATGCAACCACTGAGAAGGAACTTTTGGATGTGGTCTTTGCCTTTGAGAAATTTCGACAGTACCTTGTTGGTTCAAAGGTGATTGTTCACACTGATCATTCTGCATTGAAGTACTTGATGCAGAAGAAGGATGCAAAACCAAGGTTGTTGAGATGGATTTTGCTTCTTCAAGAGTTTGACATTGAAGTTAGAGACAAGAAGGGAGTTGAGAATGGAGTAGCTGACCATCTTTCGAGGATGAGGGTCGAGGATGACGTTCCCATTGATGATTTTCTGCCTGAATAGAATGTCTACTTCGTTGAATCCCGTTGTCAGGCCATGAGTTCGGAAAATCTGCAACATTGTGCAGAGAAAAGCCTAGTGTCGATTGACACCAGGAGGGTGTCGATCGACACCCCCTCTGCAAACTTGGGGAAAAATCGCGACACACTTCGGTTTGATTCGAGCTCGAGACAAAATTCCCGCGTGTCGATCGATACCCTCAGTAGTGTCGATCGACACCCGTCGCAGACTACAACACTACTTCAGCAGCTCTTGAACGAGGTGTTTCGGCAACCGATTTTTGCTGTTTCTGACTCCAATAGGCCGTGGTATGCTGACATTGTGAACTTCATGGCTGCCGACATCGAGCCTAAGCACCTCAAGAATTATGAGAAGAAGAAGTTCATGAGAGAACAAAGGAGGTACTATTGGAATGAGCCTTATTTGTACAAGCATTGTTCAGACAATGTTTACAGAAGATGCATAGCAAAGAGTGAAGTTCAAGATGTGCTGTTTCACTACCATGGTTCTGAGTATGCAGGGCATTTCGCAACCTTCAAGACAGTGACCAAAGTTCTTCAAGCAGGCTTCTGGTGGCCTACAATGTTCAAGGATGCACAACTCTTCATCACTCAATGTGATGTTTGTCAAAGAAGGGGGAAGATCAGCAAGAGACATGAGATGCCACAAAGCTTCATCCTTGAGGTTGAAGTCTTTGATTGCTGGGGCATCGACTTCATGGGCCCTTTCCCTTCATCTTTTGGGAAGCAGTACATCTTGGTTGCTGTGGACTATGTATCCAAATGGGTGGAAACAATTGCTAGTAAGACCAATGATGCTGCAGTGGTTCTCAAGCTGTTTCGAACCATCATCTTCCCAAGATTCGGAGAGCCTCAGATTGTTATAAGTGATGGTGGTTCTCACTTTATTAACAAGGTATTCAACAAGCTGTTGAAGAAGCATGGTGTTCAACATCGTGTGGCTACTCCTTATCATCCCCAAACCAGTGGACAAGTTGAAGTCTCCAACAGACAAATCAAGCAAATCCTGGAGAAGACTGTAGGCAAGACAAGGAAGGATTGGGCTGCGAAATTGGATGATGCACTTTGGGCCTACAGGACTGCCTACAAAACGCCACTTGGACTACACCATTCCAGCTACTGTATGGAAAAGCTTCACATCTTCCAGTGGAATTGGAATACAAGGCAGCTTGGACTATAAAGAAGATGAATTTTGACTTGAAGTCTGCTGCAGAAAGGCGCCTAGTGCAACTTAATGAGCTGGATGAGCTTCGCTATCATGCCTATGAGAACTCAAAGATCTACAAGGAGCGCACAAAGGCGTATCATGATAAGAAGATCATCTCCAGAAACTTCGAACCAAATGACCAGGTACTTCTGTATAACTCTCGTTTACAATTGTTTCCTGAAAAATTGTGTTCACGTTACTCAGGTCCCTTCACCATCAAAGAGAGCAAACCATATGGAGCTGTGGTCTTATCAAACTTCAAAGGAGAAGAGTTCACCGTGAATGGACAAAGGGTGAAGCATTATTGGGCTGAAGCTGAGAAGCCGGAAGGACACATTGTGCCTTTGGCTAATGCACCTTCCATCTGAACCCACCTGCAAACGTCAAGCTATTGACTTAAAAGAATCGCTAAGTAGGAGGCAACCCACTGTTAGGTACGTTTTCTATCTATTTAGTTTTAGTTTTATTAAATCTTAAGTTTCAGTCAGTTGAAAAAAGGCGACATTGGACTCGACATTGACCAGTGTCGATCGACACCACGCGCAGACGAAGGTAAGTCTTCTAACTGGTATTTTCTGTTGTTTATAATCTTTCTTTTAGCCAACTTCGGGCTTGATAACACTGGGGACAGTGTTGTTTAAGTCTGGGGGAGGTGCTTACTGACTTTGTGTTTTGTTTTGAGAGTGAATTGAGTCAGTCAAAAACTTGGTTTTATTGAGTCAAAATCAGTGAAATTTTTAATTTTCAGAAGAACTAACCACAGAAGATTGACACTTGAAGGACCATTGCCATAGTAGTTGATTGCAGGTCTTACTAAGTAGAAAGCTGCAAGTGGATCAAACTAACAAAAAGAGTTCAGATTCCTACTTAGAGCTTTGTATTCATTGGACTTGATTCCTCTTTCAGCACTGACAAGATAAGAACACTACAGTCTTTTCTTGATCTTCCCTTGAGAAAAATCGAAAAAGAAAAAAAGTCTAAGTCAAGGAATAGTGCAAAGAACCTCATGAGTCTGTCTCCTCACAAGGAACAATATTAGTGAGTGCTCTTGAACCTGTCTCCTCACAAGGAACACAAGTAAAGAGTAGCACTATTTCTGAGACTTCAAAAGAATGAGAAAAATCAATGAAAAGATATGTGGAACACCCTGAAAATGGGCAGCAGTTGACTAAGGGAAGAGAAAATAGGGGAGCTGTTGAAGGACTATCTTGTTCAGGCACTAAGGAAGGGAAAGAATCTGTAAGTCTTTTGGTCAATACTGTTGGTTAAGTTAAAATTTTGAAAGCAGAAAGGATTTGGACTTGATTTGGAAGATTGCTAAGCTTGTGGTAAGTATACTGAAATACTACCTAAAGTTAGCTCAATGGTATGTGGATTCAAGAGTGTTGGTTCGATGTGGCGTTCTGAAGGTTAGCTGGATATCTCTGTTTTCAAACCTCGACTCTATACTTTGTTTCTATTTTGCTTGAGGGCAAGCAAAAGGTAAGTCTGGGGGAGTTGATATATCATGGTTTTTACCGGTTTTTGGACCATGATATAAGTCTTTTTATATAGTCTTTTGATATTTTTAGAGGCCTATTAGAGTCTTTGCAGGTTGAACTACGTTTGAAGCAAAGTTGGAGATTCTGGAACTTTTTGGAGAATTCTGCAAGAAGCTGCGAAGTGATGAAGTCGGAGCTGAAATACACGAAGGATGTCGATCGACACTAACCGTTGGTGTCGATCGACACCAATGAAGGCGGCCGTGTTTTGCGACTTCCATCGAGAAAAGGAAATCAGCTAAAAGTTCTACTTATTTACAAGTTTGCCCCTGACGCGAATTTGCCTATAAATACAAGTTTTTAAGGCATTGTTTAGCCACCAACTATTATTATTATTTTCTGTTTTTGAGACTTAGAGAGAGATTGATCCTGAGCTTTTGGGGAAACAATTCTATACTCTTCTGAGAGGATTTCGAACCCTGTATCATTCTCTATTCTTATTTTATGCAATTTATTTCAGTCATGATTTGTGTTTTCATCTCTATGTCTGAGTAGTTTGCTAGTTAGGTTAGGGTGATTTAGGGTTGATGAAGAGTTTGTAGAATTATTATTTCTGTTAGGGAAATCAATTGGATCTTCATATTGATTTGTGCTTAACTTGGTTTCTTAATTGATCACTTAGAAATCAAACCTTATGTTATTTAATAGATGCGAGAGCATTATTAGTAACTTGAACTAATAATAGATGAGCAAAATATCTATTCACAAAGAGATTTGGTTTAGGTATTTTGTGAACAATTGATATACTCATAAATTAGCATGTTCTAGCATCCATTTTAGATAGCTTTGCACTCATTTATGCATTCATTTAGCTACTTTTAGTCTAAATTGCATCCATATTAGAGTTTAGCAAGTTTTAGCTTAGGTTGTTGCATATTGTGCATATTGAGTCCTAATTAGGTACTTTGGAGGCTTGAAGGACCTCTTTGGAGAGTTGGGTAACAAGGAGTAAAAAGAGAAGGGAGCCAAACATGAAGCAGATAAATTTTAGAAGTGTATCGACCCTGGTGTCGACCTACCAAGGTCGATATAGCTCGGCAGGAAAGACAGAGTTTTGAAGACGACGTATCGGGCATTCGTATCGGACTGCTAAGGTTGATACACATCTCATCCGAAGATTGAAGAGTGGCGTATCGGGCATCTGTGTCGAGCTACCAAGCTCGACACGATCTTTGAGGAAACTTTTAGCAGTGTATCGAGCTGCGTATCGACCTAGCAAGCTCGATACGCTGCCCGATTTTCAGACCTAAACCGGGTCAATACCCGGTTTGTTCCGGGTTGACCCGGGTCGTCCACTGTTCATTATAAATAGGATAGACCTAATTTTTCCTAAGTACCTTTTAATCTCTTGTTCTTGCTTAGAAAACTTTACCTTTTGGTTTCTAAGTGATTTTGTAAGATATTTCTTAAATTTTATGCAATCTAGTACTTATCTCTTTTAATCTTTCATCTTCTATCTCTCTAATCATGTTTATCTCTATCTCTTTCATAGGATTTAAGGGATTATCCATGATTAGTGAGTAGTTTCATTAGGATCTAAGGATGGGTTAGATCTAGGGTGTTTTAAGGGTTAATCTTGATGCCTAGGATTAGATCTTCTCATTTCCCTCCTTGTTTAGTGTTCTAAATGCTAATTTAGCCTTGATCATGCTAAAACTGGGCTTTAGGGAATTTCACACCTACAAGGTGTTTGATGAAATTCCCCAACCAACTAAACAAGGGATTTACATTCCTAGCTCATGGAAGTGATTGTCTAGAGTGTTTATTGGTAATTTAGAACTGTTTCATAATGCTTGTTAACTTCCTTTTCACTAATGAAAGTTAGATCTTGATTAGGATGATTAATGAAAAGATTAGTGCGATGAAAGTGGATTAGTCTAGCTATTGAGTTCTAAGCCTAGGGATTAGCTTATATTGTGATTGTTTGGCATCAAAGATTGATCCTTGGAACACCTTAGATTGATAACCCCATCCTTGGATTCGTTTTAGTATTTTGATAATCTTGATTAGTAGTTAATTAGCTTGATTTGGTTGTTTGATCAATTAGGTTGTTAGTTAAATTCCAAAACCTTATTTGCTAGCTTAGATTAAGAAGTTGTATGCATTCCTAGTGTCTTAACCATATCCATATAGATTGATCCTCAAGTACCTACAATGACATGAGTAGGTTTGAGTAATTGTTAAGTCTCACCAAGAAACCGCTTATCAATTTGGCGCCGTTGCCATTTGGATATTTGGTTTAAGCATTAG
The DNA here is from genome assembly GCA_020283515.1 of Alliaria petiolata. NCBI lineage: Eukaryota > Viridiplantae > Streptophyta > Magnoliopsida > Brassicales > Brassicaceae > Alliaria > Alliaria petiolata. The sequence continues at coordinate 54,587 of JAHZTW010000151.1, read as the reverse complement.
AATTTTACTTCTTCTTGAGACTAAGTTTTAATTTTCTTTGAATACTAATCTCTTTCGCATGTACTACTCTGTCTCTTATTAGGTACAAACACCACTACAACACATTGCTTTGAGAGATTGCTTTGAGAGATTGGGTATGGATCATGCACAAAGTTTAGGTGGTAATGGACAACCACCAAGGCGACTTACACACATCTGTTTTGGTGACTCTCCTCAAACTCATACTTCTCGCCATGGTATTACTCCTCCTTCGACTCAACAAAACAGTTTTGAAATCAAAAGTGGGTTGATTTCCATGGTGCAACAAAATAAGTTTCATGGATTGGATATGGATGATCCTCTAGACCACCTGGATGAGTTTGAGAGGATATGTATCTTGACCAACATCAATGGTATCTCTGAAGATGGATTCAAGCTGCGATTATTTCCTTTCTCCTTAGGGGATAGAGCGCACATTTGAGAAAAGAATCTACCTCAAGGTTCAATCACTACTTGGGATCAATGCAAGAAGACATTCTTAGCCAAGTTTTTCTCAAACACGAGGACAGCAAGATTGAGGAATGAAATCTCTAGTTTCAACCAAAAGGCTAAGGAGAGCTTTTGTGAAGCATGGGAATGATTCAAGGGTTATACTACTCAATGCCCCCACCATGGATTTTCAAATGAGTCTCTACTCAGCAGCTTATACAGAGGCGTCCTCCCTAAGTATAGAATGCTCCTAGACACAGCTAGCAATGAAAACTTTTTGGGAAAGGAGGTTGAAGAAGGCCTAGAGCTCATAGAGAACTTAGCTCAAAGTAATTGGAACTATGGTGACTATGATGATGGCTCTTCAACTAATGGGGATGCACATGAGGAACAAAGGCAAAGGGAGATGAAATCCCTTAATGCAAAGATAGATAAGCTACTGCATGCTTCCTCGAAGACGGTTCATAGTGTTGGGGAATATATAGACAGTTTTGATCATAATCAAGGGATGCATGTGGCAACTCAAGATGAGCTCAACTATGTTGGCGGGCAAAGCTCTCCAATGCGTTTCAACAAACAATATTGGAACCCAACCTATCAAGGGCAGGGACACCAACAAACCTTTGTTCCAAAGACCTATTACCAACAAGGTTTTGCACCACAAGGAGAAGCAAGCAATGCTTACAACCAAGAACTTGACATGATAAGCTTGCTACAACAAATCCTTCAAGAACAAGGCAATGGGACAAGTGAGTTGAACAAGAAGATGGAGGATATGAGTAACAAGGTAGATAGCTCTTACAATGACTTAAATTCAAAGTTTGCCCTATTGAGTTCCAAAATCCAACACTTGGAGAACAATGAAACTTCTCCAATATATGGATCTCACCAATGTGTCAATGCAATCACTTTGAGAAGTGGTAAAGAATTACCTCCTAGACAACCTCCACACAAGGTCAATGAGGACATTGAAGATCAAGATGGGGGGCGATCTTTCAAGATAATGAGAAAGTAGTTGTTGATGGTGAGGTACTTCAAAGATTGGGTAAAGAGAAGATTGTGGCTAAGGAAAAGGAAGCACCTACAACTTACAAAGCATCTCCTTTTGTTCCACCACCTTACAAGCCTAAGCTACCATTCCCGGGTCGCTTCAAGAAGCAACTTGTGGAGAAATATAGGGCCATGTTCGACAAGCAAATGAGTGAAATTCAAGTCACAATGTCCTTGATGGATGCTTTCATGCTAGTCCCTCAATATGTCAAGTTCCTCAAGGATGCTGTTGTGGAAAGAACCACGGAGTTGCAAGGAATGGTAGTCCTCACTCATGAATGTAGTGCCATCATTCAAAGGACAATTGTTCCCAAAAAGCTAAGTGACCCCGGAAGTTTTACTCTCCCATGTGTCTTGGGACCATTGGCATTCAATCACTACTTGTGTGATCTTGGTGCTAGTGTGAGTCTAATGCCACTCTCGGTTGCTAGAAGACTCGGCTTCAGTCGCTACAAGGAGTGTAGGATCTCCTTGGTGCTAGCGGATAGGTCCATTAGACTTCCAATTGGCTTGCTTGAGGATCTACTGGTCATGATTGGAAATGTTGAGGTCCCAACTGATTTTGTGGTCCTAGAGATGGATGAAGAACCAAGGGATCCATTAATATTTGGGAGACCTTTCTTAGCCACCGCAGGGGCTATCAATGATGTTAGGAAAGGAAAGATTGATTTGCACTTGGGGAAAGACTTTGTGCTCAAGTATGACATCAATAATGCTTTGAAAAAGCCAACCATTGAAGGCCAAACCTTTTGGGTGAATACAATGGATAGATTGGCGGATTATTATCTTGAGGAGTTAGCTATGGAAGACCATCTTCAAGTGGCCTTGACAAAGGAGCATGGCGAGAATGGATACCTACATGGAGCAAGCTTGGGATACTTGAAGTTGCTTGATTCGCACAAGCTTATAGAGGAGGAGATTTCTTTCATAGAGCTTGAGCACGGGATCAAAGAAGGATGCGCGATTGAGGAGATAAGCTTTTTGGGTATTGAGCATGGGGACAAGTCCAAGATTGGGGGTGATTGGTGTGAGCTCAAGGCACCAAAGTTGGAGCTCAAACCTCTTCCACAAGGGCTAATGTACGCTTTCTTAGGTCCTAACTCGTCTTACCCGGTCATTGTCAATGAAAACTTAAGTAAAGATGAATTACCCTCCCTTTTATGCGAATTGAGAAAATTTAGGAGAGCCATTGGTTATTCTTTGGATGACATCAAGGGCATATCTCCTTCTCTTTGCACACATAGGATACATCTAGAAGATGAATCTATGACTTCTATAGAACATCAAAGAAGGCTAAACCCTAATTTGAAAGAAGTTGTAAAGAAAGAGATTCTTAAACTTCTAGATACGGGTGTTATCTATCTAATTTCGGATAGCACTTGGGTTTCACCTGTCCATTGTGTGCCAAAAAAGGGAGAAATAACTGTGGTTAAGAATGAAAAGGATGAGCTAATACCCACGAGATCCATAACCGGCCATAAAATGTGCATCGATTATAGGAAGTTGAATTTGGCAACAAGAAAAGACCATTTCCCCCTCCCTTTTATTGACCAAATGCTTGAGAGGCTTGCTAATCATCCCTTCTATTGTTTCCTTGATGGGTATAGTGGGTTCTTTCAAATACCCATTCACCCTAATGACCAAGAAAAGACCACATTCACATGCCCTTATGGTACATTTGCATATCGAAGGATGCCATTTGAGTTATGTAATGCACCAGCAACCTTTCAAAGGTGTATGATGTCTATTTTCTCTGACCTTATCGTGGAAATGGTAGAAGTGTTCATGGATGACTTCTTTGTGTATGGTTGCTCTTTTGGTGCTTGTTTGTCAAATTTGTGCAGGGTATTAGAGAGGTGTGAAGAGACAAATCTAGTGCTCAACTGGTAAAAGTACCATTTCATGGTTAGAGAAGGGATAGTGCTCCGGCCATAAAATCTCAGAGAGTGGTATTGAAGTTGACAAAGGCAAGATTGAAGTCATGATGAGTTTAGCTCCTCCAAGTAATGTGAAGGGGATAAGGAGTTTTTTGGGTCATGCCGGGTTCTATAGGAGGTTCATCAAGGATTTCTCCAAGATAGCAAGACCCTTAACAAGGCTACTTTGCAAGGAGACTGATAAGCGGTTTCTTTGTGGTACTTAACAATTACTCAAACCCACTCATGTCATTGTAGGTACTTGAGGATCAATCCATATGGATGTAGTTAAGACACTAGGAATTCATACAACTTCTTAATCTAAGCTAGAAATAAAGGTTTAAAGTTTAACTAACAACCTAAGTGATCAAATGAACCAAAGCAAGCTAATTAACTACTAATCAAGATTATCAAAATACTAAAACGAATCCAAGGATGGGGTTATCAATCTAAGGTGTTCCAAGAATCAATCTTTAATGCCATACAATCACAATATAAGCTAATCCCTAGGCTTAGAACTCAATAGCTAGACTAATCCACTTTCATGGCACTAATCCCTTCATTAATCATCCTAATCAAGATCTAACTTTCATTAGTGAAAAGGAAGTTAACAAGCATTATGAAACAGTTCTAAATTGACAATAAACACCCTAGACAATCACTTTCATGAGCTAGGAATGTAAATCCCTTGTTTAGTTGGTTGGAGAATTTCATCAAACACCTTGTGGGTGTGAAATTCCCTAAGGTCTAGTTTTAGCATGATCAAGGCTAAACTAGCATTTAGAACACTAAACAAGGAGGGAAATGAGAAGATCTAACCTTAGGCATCTAGATTAATCCTTAAAACACCCTAGATCTAACCCATCCTTAGATCCTAATGAAACTACTCACTAATCATGGTTAATCCCTCAAATCATATGAAAGAGATGGAGATAAACATGATTAGAAAAATAGAAGATGAAAAATTAAAAGATATAAACACTAGATTGCATAAACTTAAAGAAATGTCTTACAAAATCACTTAGAAACCAAAAGGGAAAGTTTTCTAAGCAAGAAAAAAAGAGATTAAAAGATACTTAGGAAAAATTAGGTTATTTCCTTTTTATAGTGAACAGTGGACGACCCGGGTCAACCCGGAACAAACCGGGTATTGACCCGGTTTAAGTCTGAAAATCGGGCAGCGTAACGAGCTTGCTAGGTCGATACGCAGCTCGATACGCTGCTAAAGCTTGGTAGCTCGACACAGATGCCCGACACGCCATTCTTCAATCTTCGGATGAGATGTGTATCGACCTTAGCAGTCCGATACGAATGCCCGATACGTCGTCTTCAAAACTCTGGGTGGCCAGTGTATCGAGCTTAGCAGCTCGATACAATCGTCTGATACGCGCACTCCGTCTTCCTGCCGAGCTATATCGACCTTGGTAGGTCGACACCAAGGTCGATACACTTCTAAAGATTGTCTGCTTCATGTTTTGGCTCCCTTCTTTTCTCCCTCCTTGTCACCCAACTCTCCAAAGAGGTCCTCCAAGCCTCGAAAGTACCTAATTGGGACTTAATATGCACAATATGCAACAACCTAAGCTAAAACTTGCTAAACTCTAATATGGATGCAATTTGGACTAAAAGTATCTAAATGAATGCATAAATGAATGCAAAGCTTGTCTAAAATGGGTGCTAAAACATGTTAATTTATGAGTATATCAACTTGATGCAAGAGGTTTTTGGCCTTCTGGTCAATCATCAAACACACATGTCATTGTAGTATTTGAGGTGTCAATCCACTTGGGAAGCTAATGACACTTGAGATATAGAGAACTATGTTAAGCTAAGCTAATAGAGAAGGGGAGTTTTCTAACAACCTAGAGACAAACAGAAAATAAGAGAAAGCAAATAGAGAGCAAAAGCTAACACAACCTAAACAAAGACTAAGAAAAGAAAAGGCAAAAGTGGTTCCTAAGATGAGAATAATGATATATGATGAACATTTCAGATCAAGAAGGCTTATAACAACATCTAGACCTTCGGTCTTAGATGGTAATCCTTAGGCATAGGGTTTCTAATCAAGACTAATCCACTGTCGTGATAGAAGTCACTTTACTAACTCATAACCTAGCTTGGCTCCCGCACAATGATACATGAGGATTAGCAAGCAAGAATACCCAACCCTATAAAGCCATAAGACTCCTAGACAGATGGTTCGTCTGAGCCTAGGAAAGATCAAACTCTTGTTTATGGGTTTGGCTAAGCAAGCACGTGGTGTACATGTCAAGCCGCCTATAGTCTTTAGACTAGTTGATCAAGCTGAACTAAGAATTGAGAACAATAAACAAAAAAAGATTAAGATCATTAAATGCATAAGCATCAAGATCTATCACCATAAATCTTTCACACCCTAAGAACCACGAAATCTACTCTCTTTTCATGTGGTTAACCTCTAGATCCATAAGGAAATAAAAGCTAAACAATGTTAGAGAGAGATCAATGACAAGAAATAAAATAAAGGCAAAGGCTTTACCAAGAAATGCTAAAGAACAAGTCTTGGTTAAGCATAAACCTAAAAGAAAAGTTCTTGAATCAAGAACAAAATAAAAGCATAAACTTAAATTCTAATAATGCATAACCACGAAATCCTATGAAGAATATGTGGCTAAATAATATTAGAAGGCAAGAACAAGAATAAATTAAGAAAAGTGCAAAAACTAAATTAAAATAAAAAGAATATACAAAGTTTCTTGAAAATAAAGAGAAACAAACTAAAAATATCTAAGAGGAAAAGAGGGAAGAGAGGGATTTCATTTTGGGGTTGCTAGGGTATTTATATGTGAGCCACAAAAACCCTAGTGACCTTTATCCACAAAAATGGGATCCAATGCTAAAAGCAAACTTCTTTGGACTCTTGTGCTCTTTGGACTTATGCTGCAACGGCTTCATGTCGATATGGTACCCCGATTTTGGCTCCAAGCTCTTATCTTCCCAGCAGAAGCTTCATCGGGCACAAATCATTATGCTTGCCCGTTATACACTAGCTTGCCAAGCAGACCAGACCGATGCTCACTGTTTCCGCAGTAACTTCTGAACCGCCAATTGTAATGACTGGATACTTCCACCAGACGAAATCTAGCTCGATCCTCTACAAATCTTATGAAGACATCAGAAGCTGAATCGAGCCAGAAGCCCTTCGTCCGAGCTGATCTTTCCACAACGGGTTGTCCATTTCGGTTTAGTTGATTGATCTGGAAGCAGACGTCTTGCTTCATATCAGGATAAGGTCGTTGTGGCTGACCGTGGTGGCTGTAGAAGTCTTCTCTTTTGCTCCTTCTTACCTTGGCTGCTCATTAGTTCTTCTCCCAAACTCCATAGAACCTCCACAAGCTCCAAAAGTACGTGCCAAGTACTCCAAACATGCAAAATATGCAATGCCTATCCTAAAACTAATATGAATGGAAATGGGACAAAAATAATGAATAAATGCATAAAAGAGAGCAAAACTATACTAAATGCATGCTAAAAAGATGTAAAATATAGAGTTATCAACACCCCAAAACTTGCTTTTTTGCTTGTCCTCAAGCAAACAAAGACAAACAAGAGAGTGAGTTTTGAAAATGGGTGTTTAAATCCAAAATGCCTTTAAAAGAGATCAAATCAACGTCCATGTTTAAAGTTCTAAGATTCAAATCAAATGTATTCTACTCCAAAGTCTTAGCTACACTTATCTCAAAATACAATGCACTTAATCTCAACCTACACACACAATCAATTCTTCATATCCCTTTAACATTTATTAAAGGTCAAAACCGTGAATCATGCTTATGTTCATCATTCAACTCATTTGGCTAAAGGCAAGGTTCGCGAGTTAAAAGTGACCTCGAAGTAAAAAGGTTAAGTGTTTAGCAAGGATCACTCAATGAAATGAATCTTCTTAATGCAAAATGCTAAGGGTAAAAACTAACCGATGCATACAAGGATAAATTCTCATCTACCCAAGCACCTAATCACTTTCTACCTTAGTCTAAACCATAATCCCTTTCCTAAGCTACCCTTCTATGAGGCATTTCGCCTTGTACCCGTTTTTACTCCTCGTTTCACTTTCTTTGGTCATGGGGGACTTCTTCTTTCTTCTTTTGAGATCGGTTACGGCTTTCTCTTTGGCTCATTTGGTGACGCTCCTTTGTTTTTCACCTTTTTGTGTTGCTGGCCGGATTAGACTTTGTTGTTTGGCCTTCTTTTGCTTCTTTGGAAACGCCTTTCTTCTTTGATTTCGAGCTTCTTTTTTTAGCCGCCATCTCATTGTTCTGTTGTCCCCATTTGACCTCATTGAACCTTTCTTCCTATCTTCTCCTCCCTTAGAAAAACACTCAAGACCCACCTTTCCTAAGCTACCCAAAGATATCGGCTAAGCATATCGGTGTCAAGCTGTTTTCCTTTGTAAACCACCTAACCTATTGTTGACTCGAGTTGTGAGCCAACGTCTACATGAGAACCTAACCTTGTCAGCCTAAACCCAACACTTTTTGCCTAAGAAGATTCGAAAATAATGCAAAGGCCTCACATATCTCTCATAAAAAAGTGTTTTAAGGTTTGAAACGATGGTTATGGTTTGGGTGTGGTAGGGTAACTTGGACTAGCTGAGACTGGTATAAAAGGGAAAAAGAAAGCCCAAGTGAATATCCATGAGTTGAAATCCAAAACACAAGCATGATAATTATAAATCAATATTTACGGTTCAAGTATAATTAGGGAAAATAATCAAATCAAGTGTGCTTCAGCAAAGAATTAAATAACAAAGTATATGGTCCAAGTGTGGTTCAACCCCAAATTCGAATTTACTCAAAATGCATCAAACAACTATGAACAAGGGCGTTGATCTCATGACTTAAAATGACAATTTACAAGGAGATTCACCCTATGCAATGCTAGTTAATCCTATATGCTATGCAACTAGACTCAATCCTAGAATGTAAATGCATCTAAATGCTTTTTTTGTTTTTTTTGTTTTTTTTTTTTAATGCATGAGACTCAATGATGAAAATGGAAAATAAGAAAACAAAACACAAGTCAAACGACACAAACCCTCCCCCAAACTTAAATTACGCAGTCCCTTGTGTAATAGTTGTCAATGGTGTGAGTCCTGAGGAAGGAGCATTGCTTACCAGAGACATGAATGCAATTCTCTTGAACATAGTTCCAAGGAAGAAGAAGAAGGTGTGGGTTTCTGCACAAGTCAGTGCTGTGATTCAGAGGAGGATTCCAGAGAAGCTACCTGATCCAGGAAACTTTGTGCTAGATTGCTCAATCTCAACAGGAAGGTTTCCTCATTCTCTCTGCGATCTAGGTTCAAGTATTAACTTGATACCATACTCAGTTGCTGTTCGACTTGGAATGACTGATTTCAAGCTAACCAGAATCTCCCTTGTCCTAGCTGATCGATCTAAGAGAATCCCAGAAGGTGTCTTAGAAGATGTTCCCTTGAAGATTGAAGGCTGCATGATTCCTACAGACTTTGTGGTTTTGAA
>JAHZTW010000151.1:2910-42748 GCA_020283515.1 Alliaria petiolata | reverse complement strand
CTGAACTTTAATGCTTGTTTGAATTGTTAGAATTTGCAAAGAGATTTGGAATTCTAGGGTTTAGGCATAGATAATCTTCGCAGCGAGAGTTGGTTGATTTTACATTAGTGTTTCGAGTTCGTGAACGGATCTTAATAATTTCCTAACATTCTGTCTAGACCTGCAATTTAGATCACCTGAGAATTTCCCTGAACCTAGCGCATTAGTCTCCTGATTTTAAGAAACCTAATTCGTGATTGCTCGTTTACTTCCTGCTTTGTTTTACTTTCATTCTATTTGACCTAGCATAATCTGAACTTAGAAACTTTAGTGTAGCATCTACTTCCTTTGGGATTCGATACCCCTTATACTACAATTGCATTTGCTGTGCACTTGCAGTAGTTTTATTAGGGTAAAACCTGAGCCCTATCAATATACTACAACGCACATCTGTGCACTTGCAGGCAATAAGGTTACAAATTTAAAACTCGAAAACAGACTCTAAATCCTGTTGCATCACTTCTCCTCACATCGCTGCAATAATGCGCATAAGTTTTCCAAGCAATCTTTAAAAGATGATCCATAAACAGAAAATTCATCCATAAAGACCTCCATAAACTTCTCAATCATATCTGTGAAGATCGACATCATGCATCGCTGGAAGGTCGCAGGAGCATTACAAAGTCTGAATGGCATTCTGCGATATGCAAATGTATCATAAGGACATGTAAACGTGGTCTTCTCTTGATCATCTGGATCGATTGGAATATGGAAGAATCCTGAATAGCCATCAAGAAAACAGTAGTAGGGATGATTCGCCAATCTTTTCAGCATCTGATCAATGAAAGGCAAAAGAAAATGATCCTTTCTGGTCGCAGCATTCAGCTTCCTGTAGTCTATGCACATCATGTGTCCAACCACAGTTCTTGTAGGAATTAGCTCGTTCTTCTCATTCTTCACCACTATGACTCCTCCTTTCTTAGGAACCACATGAACCGGACTGACCCAAGCACTGTCTGAGATGGGATAGATGATCCCAACTTCCAAGAGCTTCATGATCTCCTTCTTGACAACTTCCTTCAGGTTTGGATTCAGCCTTCTTTGATGTTCAATTGATGACTTTGTCTCATCCTCAAGGTGAATCCGATGCATGCACAAGTCTGGTGAGATACCTGAAATGTCATCAAGAGAATAGGCAAGAGCTTTGCGAAATTTTTGCAGCTTGCTTAGCAATAGAGTGAGCTCTGCATTGTTTAAGGAAGCATTCACAATGACAGGATAAGTTGAATTTTGGACCAAGAAAAGCATACCTTAGCCCGGCAGGGAGCTGTTTCAGCTCAACTTTTGGAGCTTTAGCCTCACTCCAATCGCCTAGTGCCGCAGCCTTTGCGGACGTGCTGACTAGCTCCTCTTGTGCGACCAGCTGCAGGACTTGCTCACTAGCATCCATCATCTTTGTGTAACCCGCAACCTCATCGTCTAAACACTTTGCTTCTGTTGTAGATGTCGTCAAGGCTCTCTCTAGAGGGTCTGTCGGATTTCCTCTTGGAAAATCTCTTCAGTAAGGTTGGTGAGTGAATCGACATATAAGGTATGTCCATCGATTGTTGGCCTTTTCATCAGCTTCTCTATGTCAAAATTCATCACCAAGTCACCAACATTCAGCGCGATTCTTCCCTTTCTCACATCAATGATGGCTCCAGCTGTAACCAAGAATGGTCTGCCAAGAATGAGAGGATCTTTGGGTTCCTCATCATAAGCTAATACCACAAAGTCTGTGGGGATCAAACAATCTCCCACTTTGATAGGAACATCTTCCAAGACACCTTCATGGATCCTTACAGAACGATCAACAAGGACTAAGGAGATTCTGGTGGCTTTGAAGTCTGTCATATCCAGCCTAAGAGCAACTGAAAGAGGCATCAAGTTGACACTTGAACCCAAATCGCAGAGAGACCTCCCAAATTTGTCTGAAAAGATGGAACAATCAAGAACAAAGCTCCCAGGATCGGAGAGTTTTTTTGGAAGCATGTTTTGAATGACAGCACTAACTTGCTCTGATATCATCATTACTCCTTCCTCCATATCCATGTTCTTGGTCATCATCCACTTCAAGTATCTTTTTATTACTGGAGTAGTTCTAATGGCATCCATCAAAGGGATTTCAACCACTAGTCTATCCATGATAGCTTTTCATCTGGCATCAAGTAGCTCCTTCTTAGACTTCTTTGGTATCAAGGGGAAAGGGATCTTCGGTTTGTAGACCCTTTCTGCTGCAACCTTCGTTGATGTAAGCTGATCTGGTGTCGTCTGGGAAGAGCGCCGATCGACACCCTCCTGGTGTGTCGATTGACACTTGCTTTTGAAGTCGAGTTCTTCGCGTCGAGCTTGCTTGCTTCGACGTGATTCTCCATGGGTGTCAATCGACACTCTTCAGGAGTGTCGATCGACACTGGCTCCGCAGCATCAATTTATTCATCTTTAATGTCTTCAAGCTCCTCGAATTCTTCAGCACTAAGTCCTCTTTTCTGTGCAGGCTGAAGGTTCTTCCCACTTCTCAATGTGATGGCGTTCACATGGCGTTTGGAATTGGTGTCAGTCTTTCCTGGAAGAAATCCTTCTTGCATATTAACAGCTCCTGCAGTTTGAGCAACTTGAACATCCAACTTCTTCATATGAGAGTTCAAGCTCTCAATCTTCCCATTCAGCTCCTGGTACAGTGAATCAATCTTCCCATTGAAATCCACTGTCATCTTATGCTGTCCTTCCAGAAGTTGCTCTAGCATAGACTCCATCTTATTGTCTTGTGCAGGAGGCTTTTGGTAAGAAGAAGAACCATAGCTCCTTGTGTAATTGCTGTTCTGGAATGGGAGCTTTTGAGTATAAGCAGAAGAGTTTTGATTTTCTGTGAAGGATCTCTTCTGATAATTCCAATGAAACTCATGTTCCCTTGCTGGTTCCCAAACCTTTGGCCTTGAAAGCCACCTCCATTGATGTAGTTGACATCTTCTTCCTCACATTCTTCATTAGGCTCGAATGTCTCTACTTCATTGGCAAAGTGAACTTGCTTTTTGCCCACCAAGATGNAAATATGAGAGTCGATGCTCTCTTTTATAGCCGGAGAGGAGCGGGTTTGGCGATCCGCGTATCTCCGCAAATCTTGTCACGTTATGAGCGTTACGCGGAGAGAGGGATTATGGCCATAAAGAGTGGGAGATATTTTTTTGATCGGTTTGACCAAAATTTATTTCTCACATTTATTCCACAATATTCTTTGTGCGCAAATGTTTAATTTTCGTTTAAGAATTGTGCCCAAAAACAGAAATCAAAATTTGGTCCAAAAATATAGGCCCAACAACCTTCGGCCCAAAGGCCCATTCGACCAACACGACATGCGCCTGTGCCCGGCCCGGCTTGGCTTGGCTTGGCGCGTGCGCGAGGCTCGATTTGACCTCTCCCATGCACACCATGAGTGTTAACCATTTTGAACATGGCTAATGCCTTCCTATATTTATACTAGAGTGTTTTCCCATACACTTCCGATGTAGGATAAAACTCTTATCTCTCCTTTCAACTTCACTTGAGCGTCGGCCCATTTCTCTTCATTTTCTCCTATTTTTGCAAAGCCCATTTCCTTTCAAAAATTGGATCAAACATTTTTTGCATGCTTTCTTGTTTTCAACAAGTGATGACTTTTCTTTTTGGGAATTGAATTTGTGACAGCGAGGGAACGGCCTCCGATGGAATGGAGCTCAAGATTGAAGATTGTTGTTGGCTCTGCCAAAAGGATTGACGTATCTTCATGAAAATTGTAAATCTTAAGATATGAAAAATATGTACAGCTCTTTTAAAAATAGAAGCCATGTTATTTTAATCAGACATACTTGTGTATATATTTGCAGGCAATCATAAAATCATCCACCGTGATATCAAGGCGGCAAACATATTGATTGATTTCAAATTTGAAGCAAAGGTATGATCTATCTTCTTTTTTTCTTTCTTTTTCTTAATGTTTACATTAAGGCATTATATGCAACTTGCCACGATATTTTCGTGGAGAATCTGTTACCAAATGAATTATCCCAAAATATAGTTCCTTCATTCAAAAATAAACTAGATACAACCCAAAGCATATATACAAGCAAAGTAAACCAAAAATCATTAACCCAACTAAACCTAAATCTCTAATAGAATCTTTGAATTTTGTAACCCTGAAGGTCTTCTATTTTTCAGGTTGCTGATTTTGGTCTTGCCAAGATTGTTTCCGATGCAAACACTCATGTATCTACACGCGTGATGGGGACCTTTGGGTAAAAGTCTAAAAGATCATCTTGAAGCTAATTATGTACATTTTTATGCAGCTTGCACAATGTATGTGATCCTGATCATTTTACAAATTATGAAACTTTTTGTTTTGGGAATTTATAGTTATTTGGCTCCAGAATACGCTGCAAGCGGAAAGCTCACATAAAAGTGATAGGGTCAAAGTTTTACCCAAATAAATCAACACTGCAAGTGCACAGCAATGCAGTTGAAGTATAGGGGGTTATCGAATCTCAAAGGAAGTAGATGCTACACTATGGTTTCTAGGTTCAACTTATGCTAGATCAATCAATTAAGTAAATTAAATTACTAAGTAAATCAGTAAACAGAATTGAAAGTGGATTAAAGTTCAGGAGACTAAGGTGCTAGGCAAGGATAATTATCAGGTTGAATCAGAGAATGCAGAAGTTATATTGTCAGGAAATTATTAAGAACCGTCTAGAACTCGAAACACTAATTTAAAACCAATCAACTCTCGTTGCAGAAGTTATCTATGCCTAAATTCCAGAATTCCAAATCTCTTTGCAAATTCAAACAATTAGGGCAAGCATTAAAAACAGGTTCGATTATTCACAAAATCTCTAAACCAAATCTCTTTGCGAAAAGATATTTTGCTCATCTATGATTAGTTCAAGTTACTAATAATGCTCTCGCATCTATTAAATAACCTAGGGTTTGATTTTTAAGTGATCAATTAAGAAATCAAGTTAAGCACAAATCAAGATGAAGATCCAATTTATTTTCCTAACAGCCTAATAATTCTACGAACTCATCATCAACCCTAAATCACCCTAACCTAACTAGCAAACTACTCAGACATGGAGATGAAAGCACAAATCATGATTGAAATAAATTGCATAAAATAAGAAAAGAGAATGATACATGGGTTCAAAAACTTCTCGGAAGAGTACAAAATTATCTCCCCAAAAGCTCAGGACCAATCTCTCTCTAAGTCTCAAAAACAGAAAATAATGATAAGGTGTTTGGCTAAACAATGCCTCAAAACTATTTATAAAGGAAAATTTGCGTCAGCGGCAATCTTGTAATTCATGAAAACTTGGGACAATTTCCTTCTCTCGATGGAAGTCGCGAAACTCGGCCGCCTTCATTGGTGTCGATCGACACCAAGGGTTAGTGTCGATCGACACCAAGGGTTAGTGTCGATCGACACCCTTCGTGTAATTCAGCTCCGACTTCATCACTTTGGCTGCTTCACCAGAATGCTCCAATAAGCTCCAAAATCTTCTATTAAGCTCCAAATGCACTCCATCCTATAAAGATTCTAATAGGACTCTAAAAATACCAAAAGATTATAAAAAGAACTTATATTATGGTCAAAAACCGGTAAAAACTATGATATATCAACTATTCGTTCATTTCTTCAACAGGCTGCTTCTCGCGACTGGGAAGTTCACCAAATGGATGTGCACAATGCATTTCTTCATGGTGATCTCGATGAAGAACTGTATATGCAGTTTCCTCCAGGGTTTCGTACGAATGACAAAAGCAAGGTATGTCGTCTTCACAAATCTCTTTATGGGTTGAAACAGGCGTCTAGATGCTGGTTTGCAAAACTTACGACATCTCTGAAGGACTATGGATTTCAAAAGAACGGCAATGTAATTCAATAGCTGGTAAGTCAATAGCTGTCATGGACGCTTTTAAAAGCTTTTTGAGTGCATGTTTTTGGATGAAAGATCTTGGTTTGTTGAGATATTTTCTTGGCATCGAAGTAGCTCGAAGTCCAAAAAGGGATCTACTTGTGTCAGCGGAAATGTACTCTAGATATTATAACTGAAACTGGTCTGCTTGGGGTAAAGCATGTGACATTCCCACTACAACAGAATCACAAGCTCGCCTTAGTTGAAAGTGAAACAATGACCGACCCATATAGTTAGTGCAGATTGGTTGGTCGTTTCATCTATATCGCCACTATTAGACCTGAACGTTCATACGTCATCCATGTATTGTTTCAGTTCATGACTAATCCGAAAGCAGCTCATTGGGATGCAGCATTACGTGTTGTTCGATAACTCAAAAACAGCCATGGGCAAGGTATTCTACTTCGAGATGATACTCCATTAATATTGACTACTTGGTGCGATTCGAACTGGGCAGCGTGTCCATTAACGTGTCACTCTTTGACGGGTTGGTTCTTACACCTTGGTAATTCTCCAATTTCATGGTAAAAAAACATGATGTAGTCTCTCGATCATCCGCTGAGGCAGAATATCGTGCTATGGCGGATACGGTGAGAAAATTGTTATGGATACGTGATCAATTACCAGCTCTTGAAATTAATTGTACATCACCTACCGTGCTTCATTCGCAAAGTTTATCACCCATCAACCTTGCAGCAAATCCAGTATATCATGCTCGCACAAAACATGTCAGAGTGGATTGTCATTTCATTCGTGATGAGATCATTCAGAGTTTCTTGGGCAAGTTGGGTGTTATTAACCTCCACACTCCACCTTGAGAGGAGGTATTGGGCCATATTGGGCCACCGTTAATATTCTGTTTAGGTTAAACCATGTAACTAAAAACTCTCTTGTATATAAGGCGTTGTCATTCTATCGTATTCAATAAGAAAACCCTTTACACCACTAAGGTTTCTTGATAGATCTCGTTGTTGAGCATTGATTCTCGAAGAATACCGTCAACAAAGGAAGTGCTCTGATACCACTGATAGGTCCCAAATATTGGACAATCAAGTGTTGATCAAAACAAAGACAAGAACACTTAAGTTCTCGAAGACAAAACAAGTTTACTTCAATTTTCTATTCATAATTGATTCTATAATTAACAATGTGATAAGAGAACTTTTTGGTGTTTTCTAATCAATCATAAAGCCTCTTTTTGTTGTTGTAGTACTTTAGGTATCAATCCAAATCGGGTGAAAAAGATATTAAGAATGCAAGAGCAAAGTAAAGCTAAGTCAAATTCGGATTAAACTGGGTAACAAAATCCTAAAAACTACTTGGGACAACTAAACGACCTCGAAAACAATTTTAAAAATCCCTATGAAGGGTTAGCTAACTACTAGACGACTCCTACAAATTTAGATGAACAAGCTACTGGTTATAAAAATTCGAATGTCAAAAACAGATAAACAAAGCAATTTCTAGCAACCTAAAGGAACAAACTTTAAATCTAAAGGTGAATGTTTTTAAAACTACTAAAATGATAAAGCAGATTCAAGGTTGAGATATGCTTAGGGAGGTTCAAGGTTCGATTTTTGGTTTGGTAAAAATAGATATACACATTTCTAAATGAGCTAACTCTATGCCTAAGAAACAAACATAGATCTTTCCATGGGTTGTGGATAAGATCACTTCATCAAACCTTTCCCTCCAAACCCATGGTTTTTGGTGGAAAGGATCGGTTAATGAGCAAGAAACACCTTCCTTAACTTGGCATAACTAGTCTCCAATCAACCACTGTCGTGGGAAGGAGAAGCTAGTTTCTTAGTTTGGGCTTAAGAGATTTCCAAAGTCCTCATGAGATAAGGAAATCTCTAGGATCATAAAGCCTCCATCGAGGTCTTTAAGAATTGAACACCCCAACCCAAGAAGAGATAAGGTTTAAGAACAAGAAAATACCAAGATTCAACCTTTAAAAACTCCCTAATCACCTCAACCTTAAATCCTAAAACAACTACTCTTTAACCATGTTCGAATCCCTCATAATCATAGGATAAGAGGTGTTAAACATGATAAAGATAACAAGAAAGAAAGATCAAACCTTATAGAGAAATACTTAAAATAAAAATCAAAAGTATTTACAAAAATAAGAGCTTAAGGTTTCTCTCCAATGGAAATAGATCTAAAAATGGGAGAGACAATCCCTAAAATTTGTGCCTACCTAAGAAAATAGGTTAAAAGTGTTTATATAGGACCACACAAATGGTCCCCTCACTAAAAGCCAAAACGTGAGCTGGCCAAGGAAGGAGAAAAAAGTCTGAACCGAAGATCGGCCCACTTGGTCGATCTAACGGTCGATTCCACTTGAAACGGGCTGGTGAGGTCGATCGTTGGCTCGGTCTTCTCTTGAAACGGGCGAGGGACATCGATCTTCAGGTCGATCTCGGGTGAAACGACCAAGGGTACTCGATCCAAGGCTCGATCTTCTCTTGAAACGGGCAGGCCACTTCGATCTTCAGCTCGATCTTAACTCCATCTCTTTTGGCCGAGCTTCCTCTTGATTCCCATCAACTTCTAAGCCTTTCTTGCACATTCTTCTCCATGCTCGGGATCCAAGGCGACTCTATGCACACCATATAACATGAAAATGATGCAAATATGTAAGAAATATGCAAATGCTTATGTAAACATGTCTAAAACCTAAAATGGGACAAAAGACACAATTAATCTAAATATGAATGCAATAGTGAATGCAAAACTATCCTAAAATGAGTGCTAAAATATTCTAAATTATGAGTCTATCACAATGCTTAAATACACAGAGGAAGAAATTAACTACCATAGAACGTGAATAAGTGGGAATACAATCCCATGAATTTAGGAGAAACAAAAGCCATATCTCTATTCAATCTTTGACCTCGTCCATATCAGATTGGTTTACTCTGGTTAACCGGTTATGATCTTATTACAACACGAACAAGAAATACGCTAATACTGCCGTTGCCAAATATCTCGATCCTATTCCAAAAACCATCAATCATGCTCTTAAGGATCCTCGCTAGCGCAAAGCGACAACTGGCGAATTCAATTCAATCATCAGCAACAATACTTACTCTCTTGTCCATCCTCCTCTGAATCATAACATTGTTGATTGTCGCTGGATATTCACTCTAAAATATGCTCATGATGGTTCCATCCGCAGGTACAAAGCGAGACTCGTCGCTAAAGGATATACACAACAGCGAGAATCAATTTCACTGAAACGTTCAGCCCCGTCATCAAATCAACAACAATTCGCCTTGTTTTGGATATCGCAGTGAGTCACTCGTGGCCAATAAAGCAGCTCGATGTTAATAACGCTTTCCTCCAAAGATCATTGAACGAAGAAGTGTATTGTACTCAGCCACCAGGATTCATCGATGCCATTAATCCACATCATGTCGCTACACAAAGATTTGTACGGCTTAAAGCAGACGCCATGAGCTTGGTACCATGAACTCAGCAGCTTCTTAATTACTTCTGGTTTTGTCAACTCTCTTGCGGATGCCTCTCTATTCATCCTCAACTGTGACTCATCCCTCATCTACATTCTCATCTATGTTAATGACATCATCATCACCAGCAACAATCCAGCTCTTCTGCAACAGACGCTCACCTCTCTCGCCACTAGATTCTCTGTCAAAGACCCTGAAGATCTCAATTACTTTTTTGGTATTAAAGCACAGAGAACAGAACGTGGCCTCCACCTCACACAACGACGGTACATTCTTGATCTCCTCACTCGATGCAACATGCTTGATGCAAAATCAGTCACCACTCATATGGCTACAACACCAAAGCTCTCTCTCCGTTCCGGAACACCATTACATGATCCCACTGAGTATAGAGCCACCATCGGCAGCGTCCAATATCATGTATTTACAAGACCCGACAATGCGTATGCTGTCAGTCGACTCTCTCAGTTTATGCATTTACCAACCTCTAACCATTGGCAAGCGGCAAAGCGAGTTTTACGGTATCTGGCGGGAACAAGTTCACACGGTTTGTTCTTCAGCAAAGACATTGCCAGTGTCCTTCACGCTTACTCCGACGCCGACTGAGCCGGAGAACTTGATGACTTCGTTTCCACTAAGGCCTATATTATATATCTTGGCAAACATCCTATCTTTTGGTCCTCAAAGAAGCAGAAAGGCGTCGCACGCTCATCAACTACTGAAGCGGAATATAGGTCTGTTGCAAACACCTCCTCTAAAATTCTTTGGATATGTTCCTTACTCACTGAGCTTGGCATTCCAATTACATCACCTCCGATTATCTATTGCGACAACGCCGGTGCCACTTATCTATGTGCCAACCCTGTATTTCATTCTCGGATGAAGCATCTTGCACTTGATTACCACTTCATCAGCAACCAGATTACTTCAGGTACACTACGTGTTGCTCAAGTCTCATCCCAAGACCAATTATCTGATGCCTTAACCAAACCATTGGCTCTTTCATCATTCATTAATCTCTCTTCCAAGATTGGAGTTTCTCAAGCCCCTCCATCTTGAGAGAGCAAGTTAAGAAAATAAGATCATGTGTATCTCATTACAATCCCACTAATCGCTTCTTCTGATTTCTGTAATTACTCCTCTAATATCTCTAAAATATTCATGTACTTTATATATATAGTTGTAATCTCTATACATTGAAATATAAAAAAATATTCTCCTTCTACAATAGAAACCTGCTCCGTAGGAGTTCAACTTTGATATTGCTACTTAGACCTTAAACAAGAAAAAGATATTGCTACTTAGAGATCACACGTATCAGGAACCCTTTCCCCCTCATGACAACGTGGACGTAATCTTACAATAATTTTTTCAAGTGTTACTAATAAATTTTAGAGTAATACCAATGGATGACCCTTTATAATATGGTATTTCATTCTCTGCCGCCATCATCTTTTAGTTGTGACTGTTCACAAGACAATCTCGCATATACCCCTACTTTTAACTATATGACATGATAAAGATGTTTTGTAACTCTGCTAATGGATCCCACATAAATTCTATATCATAGAGAATTCAATCAGACAGTTTTGTTAGTAACTCGAGAAAATCATAAATTTAAATCCCTTTATGTTCTAACTTTTCTTATGAGAAAAAACAAGAATTAGAAGAAAAAGAACAGGAAGAAGAAAAAAAAGACGGTAAAGGATGGTGAAGGTAGAGGTTGGTGATGGTGCCATGATGATGATGGTGTCGGTAGCAACGGTAGTAACAGCATTGTCAACGGTAATGATAGTGACGATAACGTTAATGGACGGTGGTGATGGTAACTCTGATGACAATAACACTAACAACAGTGACAGTAATAACAATAACGTTTAGCGTTGGTAACAGTAGTGACGGTGAAAATTAAATAATAACAAAGTTAGTTCAATTGTTAACAATTTAACTTTATATATTTTTGTTAAGTTAACAAAGTTAATTAATCAACAACTCATATATTTATATTATATGATATCTAGATTAACATAATAAATTCATATTTTCATATTTTATATTTTTCTATGATATGATAACTCGATTAACACGATAATCAATAATATGATAACTTGTTTAATATGATAATTCATAACAACAATGTTAGTAACCTGTAAATGGACATTGTTTCTGACAAATGGTGAATAGTATTGTCGGGTTTTAACTTATCCAATTATTAAGTGGCTGAGATTAACTCACATGACATCAAAAAAGTCCAAGCGATTTTCTTACATATTAAATGTTCTGTATGTTTCTCTCTCCTATTAATTGCATCACTCTGGAATGATTTTCTCTTTTTGTATGGGTTTAATAGACAACAAAATGTAAAAAAATTATCAGCTTTCTAATTTTTGATATTTCTTTCCTATTTACTTAATTTTTTGCTCAAATGGGTATATGTACCTAACTCACCCTAAATTTTATCACTTATTTAACTATTTAATTTACTTACATTTATTTTTATTATTTAGTTTTTTAAAAAACCATCAAAATATTATTAATCAAAACATATTTACTACTATCTTTTAAGGGTAACTTGCCAAAATGAGCTAAAAATCTTGGTCAATTGCAAATGTAACCCACCATTTTACCCTCTTCAACATTAATCACTTTCTTGCAAATCCACTACTCTCAATTCGCCTTATTCACGAAATTGCCATCGGTTTTGGTTTTTTTTTTCGAAAATCCAAATGACCAAACAATCCTCATCCTCCTCACTTATTCACAGAAATGTCATCATCATCAATTCACCCAACCACCATTTTCAACTAATTTGAAGCTTTTAAATCTTCTACAACCGATTTTTAAGCATTTTAAGCTCATTATCTCCTCTCATAACCTTCTATTCTTTCATTTTCATCCCAAAACTCTCTAATTTACCTTTTTCAAACTTGAAGTTATAAGATATTGCCATATCTGGTGATGTGTTCGTGCATAGCAATTGAGCTTCTTTGGTGGTGGTTAGAATCGAAGTTCTCGCCGGTCGAAGAAGGTAAAGACCACTGCTAGATAAATTTTCAGTCGATTTTAGTGAATTTTCTGATATGTGCCGCGAACATAGACTTCTTTTAGAAGTCTACTTTGGTCGTAGACTTCTGAAAAAGTCTGCTGGTCAACGCACATGTTAGTTTTGCAATTGACTGCATGTACCGATTTCTTACAGTAGACTTCGGGTTGAAGTCTGCGCCATTTCTTTGAGAACAAAAAATGGCGTAAACTTCAAAAGAAGACTTCGTTAGAAACAAGTTAGTTTTGCATTTGACTAAGACGAAGTCTGAAGTCTACTAACTTTTGGCAATTGCAAAAGTAACCTAAAATAGAGACTTCATATGTTGGTCTACTATAGTAGACTTCACTTGTAGACTACTATAGTAGACTGCGTTAGCCGTCTGCTTTTTCAAGTGTTTTTTAAAACACATTTTTATCAAATTTGTAACGAATTTTAAAGATTTTCTTGGTCTTGCACTTGTGTTAGTAAGTGTACTTGCTTTTGTATCAGTTTTACATGATAATGTTCTATAGATATGGTGGAATTAGTTTTTTTATTTTTTAAGACACTCAAGTTATTAGACTAACAAGAAATCTACTAAAGTAGTTTTTTTTGTTAGTCTGCGACATCAATTTTTTTTATTAAATTCATTTATCTGATTTTTCTAACAAATAAAAATGATTATTTAACTCTTGAGTTTGTGTTATTTATTGGTTTTGCTTATGTATGAGTTTGACATGTTTGTTTCTTATAGTTAAGATTTAATTAATTTTCTTGTGTTATTAGGTATTTAGCATATTAGTAGCAGACTTCAGATGAAGTCTACTTACTTAACATTGATTTCTAATGTGGCGCAGCCAAAAGCTTAAATATGGAGCAACAAGAAATGCATACCATTGAGCGAACAGTGCAAACGCTTGAAGATGGAGCAGCCAAAAGCCAAGGAAAGAAAAAGTTCTCTGAGAGTAGGACAGTGATACTCTTGAAAGGCATCATCCACAAGGGTGGGAAAAGGACAACGAGAAAGAAGAAAAACCGTTTTTGCGGCTGCATGAGATCTTCGGCTAAGGAAGAGTAGGGGTGGGATAATAACGTAATATTTGATTTTATTAGCTTAACCAAATGGCTTTTATTTCACTGATTTGGGTTGAGAGAAGGAAAAGCTGGAATATACCGTAGTATCAGCTTCCGGCCATTACTTCTCTTCCCTAGGAGTGAGCCTAATTCAGAGGAGCCAATGTGAGAAAGAGAGATTCTCTTGCTGTGGGAGATATGGCCTCGGGCATAATCTCTGTTTTGTCTTCGGTCACGGTTTCAAGAGGTTCAGAGTTGTGTTGGATTTTTGCTGTTCTTTTCTCATATGTCTCGTGATCCTCATCTTGTTTGCTCTCCATGACAGCAAGTAAAGACGCTGAGATTGTAGTCATGTCAAATCATAAGGCTTTGGGATAATAAATTGTTATGGAAAATGGGAGCTAAAGAGGCTAACCTTCTTTATTGCCGAATGCATTCTTACATCACATCTACAGTTTATGGAACAGCCGACTCCACCCTAGCTGAAGTCGGCTAAATTTTCTGTTTTTATGCAAAATTATGATTTTTTCATTATATATGGAGTTAAAATTCCGGTTAGGTTAATAATTAGATTTGGTTAATTTTTGGTTAACCGGGGTAAAATTTTTGATTTGGTCTTATGAAGTCTACTAACCCTAAATCCTAAATCGAATATTTTCTAAAGAAGTTTGCATACGAAGTTGATAGTTAGCATATTTACACCATTTTAACTTCCATTTAGGGTAGCATTTGCATTGTTTCATGCATATAACTTGTCTATATAGTCTAGTTTGCATCCATAAAAGAAAATTTTCATACAAATGAATCAATTTAAATTAGCAAAGACAAATTAGGTTATAAACCAATATAACCCTCAGAAGTCTTCTAAAGAAGTCTACTAAATAACTAGATTTTAAATTTTAATTATAAAAATTATAAAAAATATTTTGAAAAAAATTATATACATAAACAAAACATAGACAATTGGCATCTATATAAAATAAAATTTCATGAAAATGAATCAATTAATAAGTTTCATGAGTATACGATTCAAAAGGGTTAGAGTTTGAGGTTTAAAGTTTAAGATATAAGAGAGTGATTGTTAGGGTAAACACAAATTCTATATGAATCATAGTTTATGGTTCGGTTAATGATTTTAGATTCATATATTTGTTATTTTAACTTTAAATTGTGAATATGGTAACAAAATTAATGTATCATATAAATTTTAATCTAATATTCGATTTAGGTTTTAGCGTTAAGTAGACTTTATTGGAAAACTTCGTTTGTAGACTTCAAAAGAAGTCTGAAATTCAAATTAAACCTAGCGGAAAATCAATTTTTTTTTTAACTAAATGAGTGGGAACCGAATATGAAGACTTCTTCAATAGACTTTATGTGTAGACTTCATTTGAAGTCTACTTAACCGAATTTTTTTAATTAATCAGGAAAAGTTATCTTCATATATAAGGAGAGTTTAACCTAATTGTGTTAAAAAGAAAATCTCTCTCTCTCTATAAAACGGCACCTCTTTCTCCGCTCCCTCCTCTCTCGCCGTGAATCTCCTCTCCTTCCCCTCTTGCCGTCAATCTCAGCTCTGTCTTCATCTCTTCTTCATCTTGCTTTTGTGTTCATACTTTTCCGTCAGTGGATCTACTTTTCTTTCTCCATCTTCATCTCGTCATCATCTTCTCGAATTTTATAATATCCAGATCTGAGTTTCAATATTTTTCTTTTCTTATTGTTGCAAATATGTGTCCATATTCGTAGTTAATCTCAGATGTGTAATATGTTTTGAAAAAAAAAACTTTTGTAATGATTTATTGTTTAATTGTACACAGGAATGGGGCGATTCATCTACAATCAACTTTCAAGTGATTCTACAAGGTTGTGGAGCAACGGAGAACCAGAAATGAGCTCTACTCCCCTGTGTCGATCTATAAATTTTGGAATTCCTAGCAGATGTTAATGTCGTTCGCTCTCAGTAATGAAACAAATGGACAGTACAGATGAGTATTCGGGTAGTATGTTCTTTGGATGCAAGGATTATAAAGTAAGTAGACTATTTTGATGTTTTTTTGTGTGATTGGTTTTATTTGAATACGAAAAACTAAAAGAATACCCTTAAAACTTAATCGAAATCACTTCTACTTTACCTGGATCTCTCTGTCTTCGGTATGTACTAACACGCTATCCTCAGCAGCATTCATTTTTGATCTGGTAAACTAGTTTTTTACTTGGAAGGATAACACTGCATTCTTTATAACATAGATTTAATATTCATCGTAGCCACATAAATGATGATTTAGTTTATTTTTTTTTTGAATTAATTAACATGTAATTGCTATCTTACAGAAATGACAGTTGCCCAAAATATCTACACGACGTGTACTCCGAATATCTTCATTGCCAGATAAGGAAGCGTACATATTTTCCTGGCACTTTATATGAGGGGCAATTTCCATCATTCTGCAAAAAAAGATGGTTTTTTTTTATTTAGTTCTATTTGTACCCACCACGAATAGCTCTATTTGTACCGTTCTGTAAATTTTTCTTATTTGATTTGCCTTCTCCAATAACCTGCAGAAATCGCATCTTCTGGAAATCGAAACTCAGACCTCATGATGTAAAAGCATTAATGAACCGTTTAGTCAACCACTGGATTAAATGCGCTTCTAAAAAAAATGGTTACGTAGTGAAAAAGAAAATAGATACGGATATATCCTTTATTAGGAAGCCCAATATAATCACTTGCCTAATTGATCCTATTTACAACCAGACTCATTTTAAATGAAATTCAAATACTTAGGAAAAAAAAAAGTCACTAGAAGATGTAGGATGGTCACTAACGGACAAACTAAGTATTGGCCAAGAATGCCTTGTAGTAATGACAATCTGTGGACTGGATTGGAGGTGTTTGGCATGTAAAATCTGTTGACGTCATCTATTACGTCTTCCGTTCATTTTTGTTTTTTTTTCTTTTGGCTCTCCACGCATATATATATTTTTTTGAAACAAACTCCACGCATATTCTATCTATATAATAAGCTCTCACAGATATAAATAGAAAAAAAACTTTAAGAGTTCTTTTTAGCGTTGAATCGACATGGCTTCCGAAACAAACAACAAATCTTATCCTCTTCACTTTGTTCTCTTCCCGTTCATGGCTCAGGCCACATGATTCCCATGGTTGATAACTTGATATTGCAAGGCTTTTGGCTCAGCGCAGTGTGACCATAACAATTGTCACGACACCTCATAAAGCAGGATGGTTCAAGAATGTTCATTACAGAAAACAAACAAACCTGGATGGGTTTCTATTAGAGAATAAGCTCGAGAGAGAGAATGTGAATTCTGTTATTCAACGTTAAACACAATGAGTGTTACATTATCTCCTTTTATAATAAGAGAGATTACACGGTTTACACTTAACCGGTTTACATTTCAATCATGTCTAATATCACCCCTCAAGATGGCAAGTATATTGAGGACAAAGCCATCTTGCGGATTAAGGAATGAAATTGTGCAGGGTACAACGGTTTGGTAAAAACATCCGCTAGTTGATTATCTGTACGGACATGTAAAGTCTTGATCAAACCACTCTGAACTTTATCCCGTGCAATGTGACAATCGGCCTTCAAATGTTTGGTTCTTTCATGGAAGACTGCATTATTTGCTATGTGAATAGCTGCAATGGAATCACAGCAAAACGCGACAGGTTGCGATTGAGGGGCCAGAAACTCGTTGAGAAGATTGACTAGCCAACTGATTTCGCGAACAGCAAGTTCCATAGCTCTGTATTCAGATTCTGCAGATGAATGAGAAACAGTTCCCTGCTTGGATTTCCAGGAAATGAGTGAAGATCCAATAAACATGCAAAAACCAGAGGTAGAACGTCTCGTATCAGCACAAGAGGCCCAATCAGCATCTGTGAATCCCTTTAAAATCAGATCTGAGTCAGCGGAATAGAAGAGACCTTTTCCAATCGTACCTTTGAGATAATGAATCACTTTGTATGCTGCTTGAAGGTGAGAATTCTTTGGGGAAGAAGAAAATTGACAGAGCCTATTGACTGCATAGGTGATGTCAGGACGAGTGATTGTCAAGTACATCATTTTTCCCACAAGTCTTTTGTAAGTCTCTGGATTGTCCAAAGCAGGTTCATCACTATCTTGTCGCAACTTCATACTTGGATCCATAGGAATTGTGGAAGGTTTGCAGGCGAGTAAACATGTTTCTTCAAGAAGCTTCAGAGTATATTTGTGTTGGCAAACCGAAATCCCTTTGCTTGATCTAGCAATTTCGAGACCAAGAAAGTATTTCAATGGTCCTAAGTCTCGCAGCTTGAAAGATTTCTGCAAATCAATCTTCAGTTGTGCCACTGCTTCATCATTGTTGCTCGCTATGATGATATCATCAACATATACCAAAACTGCAACATATCTTCCATCAATGTGTTTGATGAATAGTGTGTGATCGGCATGTGACTTTTGAAATCCAAGAGAAGTCAAAGTCGAGCTGAACTTGAGAAACCATTGCCGAGAGGCTTGTTTCAAGCCATAGAGAGACTTGTTTAGTTTGCAAACTGGATTCGGAGGAAGAGATGTACCTGGCTTTGGAGTATATCCGGGTGGTAAAGTCATGTATATCTCTTCATCGAGATCACCATTCAAAAAGGCATTGGAGATATCCAATTGAGTCAAACTCCATTTCTTTGCAGCCGAAACAACTAATAAGGTCTTGACTGTAGTCATCTTTGCCACTGGACTGAATGTATCAACAAAGTCAATACCTTCTTGTTGGGTGTATCCTTTGGCGACCAGACGAGCCTTGTACCTTTCTAAACTTCCATCAGCGTTCAGCTTGACATTGTATACCCATTTACAGCCTATTGCATGTTTATCCGGGGGAAGAGAGCAAATAAACCAAGTATTGGTATTCTCTAAGGCGATTAACTCTTCATTCATAGCCTTGATCCATTCATCAAATTTATTTGCTTGAGTGAATGAAGTTGGTTCCGGATGTTGAGTCAAAGCACAAATGTAGTCTTTATATTCCTCTGAAAGTTTGTCATAAGACATGTAGGCTGCAAGTGGATATGGAATATCCGTAGCTGTCATATTGCAGTAGTAGTCCTGCAGATGAGCTGGTGGTTTCGACGACCTTTTGTTTTCTGTGATAACAGTATCAGGAGTCGCAGAATCGGAGCTTCCAATCGCATGTTCTGTATTCACAACTGTAGGAGTACTGTCACTCACAACTACAGGAATATCAGAAGCAATCTTACTCAACGCTGCGTAGTCTGAAAAATCAGGGAATGAGGCAGCTGAATCATCTGTGAAAGTAAATATGTCTTCATGGAAAATTACATTCCGTGAGATAGAAACAACATTGGTTTCTAAATCCATGACTTTATATCCCTTGTAGCCTATTGGATATCCGAGAAACACACAAGCCTTTGCTCTTGGTTGAAACTTGTGTCGATTCTTTGAAGATGTTGAATTGTAGCAAAGACAACCGAAAACTCGGATTCCATTATATTCAGGCTACTTAGAAGTAAGAGCTTGATAAGGAGACTTGTCTTGTAAGAGAGGTGTAGGAAGTCGGTTGATTAGAAACACCGTTGTCATAACACAATCAGACCAATATTCAAGTGGGATTTTTGCTTGAAACATGAGAGCTCGAGCCACATTTAAAATGTGTTGATGCTTGCGCTCGACCACAGAGTTATGTTCTGGAGTTTCTGGACAAGAATGATATGAGACAATCCCTTTGGTCTTGTATAATTCTGTGAACTTCAGCTCTGGTGCATTATCAGATCGGACCCCCTTAACAACTGCCTTATACTGTGTTTCAACCATCTTTAAGAACTCTTGAAACACTTTAAGGACTTCATCTTTAGTTCTGAGTAAGTAGATCCAGGTCATGCGAGTATGATCATCTACAATAATCAGAAAATATTTGTACCCTTCAACAGATGTAACAGAAAAAGGTCCCCAAGTATCTATATGCAGGAGTTCAAATGCTTCACTGCACATATTATTCTGAGAATTAAAAGACAGATGCTTTTGTTTGGCGAGTGGACAAATGGCACAATGAAATGGTAATTTATTTCTTTGTTTAATCCCAAGTACATCAGTGATTGACTCAATCTTTTGTACAGAAGGATGACCTAATCTATTATGCCATAATGTTGTATCCACAACGACATTTGAAAGAAAAGATGAATATAAAGCAGAAACTCTTCCAATCGAAGCTGCATCCAAGACATAGAGATTTGCGATTTCTTCACCCTGACCAATCGTCAATCCCTTCATAGGATCCTGTATCATACAAGAATCACTATCAAATGTTACTCGATAACCCAAATCCTTCGTTAGTTGACTGATACTCATGAGATTCAATCTGAAGTCGAGAATAAAGAGAACATTTTTCAAAACCAATGACTCATTCAGATGAATTGTCCCAGTACCAACGATCTTGACGCCTAATCCAGTTAGTAGACTCACTGATTTATTCAAGGTCTCACACAAACTGGCAAACATACTCTTATCATGACAGACATGGTGAGTGGCTCCACTATCAATAATCCAAGAGCTTGATGACAACACATTCCCTGTGGCTCGCAATATCCCAACAAAACATAGAGTTGTAGATGAGAAAGCCATACCAGGTAATGTAGTGATTGTGCCACCTGATGTAGAAGGACCGAGAGTGGTCTGGTTGTTGGAAGTTTGATGCTGAGAGCTGAAATAAGCTATGACCCCTTGAATTTGATCTTTAGAGAGACAATTCATCATTCCCATAGTAGCAGAATCAGGTGCTGGAAAATCATTCAAGGTGAGATTAGCAACAACTGGTTGATGAGAAGTAGATGGTTTATCAGCCTGAGACTTGTGCTTATGTTTGAATCCAGGAGGATAGCCATGGATCTTGTAGCATTTGTCGACAGTATGTCCTGTATAACCACAATGAGAGCACATAGGTCTACTCGGTTTCTGAGTGTATGTAGAAGCATTGACAGAAGCAGCTAGTACATCATTGTTTGAGACATCAGCCAAAAACGACGTCATCAAGTTGCATTTTGAATCGGATTGATGCTCCTTTGACTATGGTCTTGATCAAGTAGATTATAGACCTCAGCAAGATCAGGCACATTCTTCTTCATGATTATCTAACTACGAGCATGAGAGTATGATTCATTCAAGCCAGCTAGGAACTTGATGATCTTTGTATGCTCAGTCTTTGTGGTAGTAGCTTTACAACAATCACAATGCTGACAAGTTTTCACACAATCTGCTCCATCAAGCTCATCCCACAGAGTCTTCAACTTTGTGTAATATGTTGAAAGATCCGTCGAACCTTGTTGGAGAGACCATATTTGTTGTGTGAGTTGATAAGATCTAGGTAGATTTGTGATGCGAAATCGAGTTAAGAGATCCCTCCAGATTTCAGATGCATCATTAAACCGAAGTATACTACCATAGATATGCTTTGTTACCGAATTTAGGATCCAAGATTTGACCATACTATTGCATCTTGACCAAATTCGATAATGAGGATGCGATTCTAATGGTCTTGGTAAAGATCCATCAACAAAACCTAACTTGTTCTTCGCATCTAAGGCAATTGTAATAGCTAGATTCCAAGTGTTATAGTTGGTTCCATCAAGTACCTCTGCGATGTTCCCGGATTGTCTCCGCTTGTGAGAAAATATGGAGAGTATTGGATTCCATCGAAATTGAAGGATTCTTGAAGGATTGGTGGTTGAATCGCCGGTGAATGAACGAACGATGGCATCGGAACAGAGATGGGAGTGGAAGTAGGTGGATTCAGCAAAAAAACAGGTGGATCTGAATCAGAAGTCGCCGGAATAGGTCGATCGTCTGTTCTTTTCGCCTTCGCCGCCGAATTAGAACCACGAGTTCCTCGGCGAGTCGATCTGCGAAGTGTAACCATTTTTGACTTGAAAAAGCTTGAAATCGACGGAATAATCGAAATCAAAGCGGAAGAAAAGATCAATCGGAAGAGTCCGACGAATCAAGGTCGAAGAAAGATGAAAAAAAAAAAAGAGGATCGGAATCGTTGAGTTTCAGCTCAACTCTCTGATACCATATTAGTAATGGGGCTAACTCACACCCAAAAGCTAACTCAAGAGTGGAGGGTTGCCACATAATATATATTGTCCACAAATCTCCCAAACTTCCAATGTGGGACATTCCAACAGTAACACTCATTGTGTTTAACGTTGAATAACAGAATTCACATTCTCTCTCTCGAGCTTATTCTCTAATATGGTATCAGAGCCCAAGGTTATACCCAATTTCTCAATTGTGGTCCGCACCCGTGGATGTCCAGTCCCACAAACTTTACGCTTCAAATGTCCAGTCCTGAGCGTGAAGGGGTGTGTTGGAATGTCACACATTGGAAGTTTGGGAGATTTGTGGACAATATATATAGTATGTGGCAACTCTCCACTCTTGAACTAGCTTTTGGGTGTGAGTTAGGCCCATTACTAATAGTTACATTATCTCCTTTTATAATAAGAGAGATTACACCGTTTACACTTAACCGGTTTACATTTCAATCATGTCTAATAGTTTCACATTGCACATTGTACATTACGGAGATATAACCGGTTGGTATTCAGATGGAGCGCAATGCACGTATTATTTTTTAACAGACTCGGGATCATTGGCTTTTCTAATTTCTTTAAATTGATGGTGAAATATTCAGATAGTTTTTGTCTTCTTTTTTTTCTTACGTCTGAGATTTTGTTTCTCATCTCTTACAGTTTCCGTAAAGGAAATGTCTCATGACTGATCATTCGATTAATACCGTACTTCCGACAGAAACCTCAAATGTTTTTTTTATTAAATTGAAAAGGGACGGAGCAAAATTAATTGTAAATCAATAATAAGTGAAGTCTATGTGTCTTTTGCTAATTCGTGCATGTGTTTGACTGAGGCTCCGATTCTCCAATGAAGCAAAAGACAACTGTTTAAACTTCTTTGAAAATGACGTAATCAATTATTGGATTGTGCTAGTTGCATTATGTCTTGTAAGAGGAATGAGATGTTAGAGTGAGAAGAGCCTCCTTCTTCCACAGCCTTGTGAGCTGACTCTCCAAGCTCTTTGGCTCTTCTTCTTCTCTCCTTAGCTTCATCACTA
The DNA here is from genome assembly GCA_020283515.1 of Alliaria petiolata. NCBI lineage: Eukaryota > Viridiplantae > Streptophyta > Magnoliopsida > Brassicales > Brassicaceae > Alliaria > Alliaria petiolata. The sequence goes on along the minus strand of JAHZTW010000151.1, from coordinate 20,060 downwards.
TCACCCATCAATTCTTCCACTGCCTTCTTAACTCCTTCTTTATCCACCAATACTCCAATTTTCTCCTCTTCTCCCCATTTCATAGGCTGCTCAATCCCGACTTTCACACCGGCTTTTAGCACCTGAACGACCAATTTCTCGTTGCAGAATTGGTCTGCAAATAGCGGCCATGTAAGCAGCGGTAGACCAGAGGTTATCCCCTCAAGAGTTGAGTTCCATCCGCAGTGCGTTAAGAACCCTCCAATGGAAGGATGTGAAAGGATAAGCATTTGAGGAGCCCATCCTTTGATGAGAAGTCCTCTCTCTTTGATTCTCTCTTCGAAACCGCTCTCGGAGATCCACTCAACTAGCTCATTGTATTTCTCCCAACCTCTGATGACCCAAATGAAGGGTCTTTGGGATTCCTCTAGGCCCAGCCCGAGCTCCTTTAGCTGAGCTAGGGGAAGATTGCAGATACTTCCAAGGCAAACGTATAACACCGACCCTTCTTCTTTAGAATCAAGCCATTTAAGACACTCGTTTTGATCAATGTCTGCCTTGTTTCCCCTCTCAGCTTTATCTGCCTCTACCTTGTTGCACAAGGAAACAGGTCCGATGGACCATACTTTACCAGCCCTAGCCCCCTTGTAGTCTTTGACATAAGCGGGTTCCAGCTCTTGAAATGTGTTGACTATCACACCATAGGATGTGTTGTCCGCTTCTATAATATCATCCGCAAACTCTTTCCACTCTCCTACAGGAGCATAGGTTGTTTCCACGGGAACTTGAGGTCTTGTGAATTCAACTCTATCAGGAAAATAAGGAACAATGAAGTACTCCTCGTCTGACTTTAAATTCTCCAAGATCTCACGGTTCTTGCGTAAAACATGCGTACAAAGAAGACAAAAGCAACACATGCCATGGAAGACGATCTTTGGTATATTGAACTTCTTGGAGATTTTGCTTGTATAAGGCAAACACATATCGGAAATTAGACAGCTCGGTCGAGGGCTCATCTCTGCTATAAGCTTCTGGACCGGTTCTTCGAGCATGTTAACCGCTTTAAAGAAAGGTATAACCAGCTCCATCGACTCAAGAGAATCTAGATTCTCTTTTCCTTCTGGCAAACCAACTTCTTGACATGGAAACTTCACATGCACTATGTTGATGGGCAAGCCAGACTCGATGGCACGGCTTAGGACATTCTTGAACCTCCCGGCATTGCGAGGCGTCGTGACAATTGTTATCGTCACACCGCGCTGAGCCAAGAGCCTTGCAATATCAACCATGGGAATCATGTGGCCTTGAGCCATGAAAGGGAATAGAACAAAGTGAAGAGGAGAAGATTGGTTATTTGTTTCGGAACCCATGCTGATAAGTTTTTTTTTGTTTTGGTTTTGATTAGTATTCGTCAGAGCTTATATAGTACAAGATGCGTGGAGAGCAAATAAAAACTTAACAGAAGACGTAATAGATGACGTAAACAGATTTTACTTGCCAAACACCTCCAATTCAATCAACAGATTGTTATTGCTACGAGACATTATAGGCCAATACTTAGTTTGTCCGTTTGTGACCCATCTTGCATCTTCTAATGACTTTCCTTTACACGAAAAAGAAGATAATTCGCAGACACAAAAACAACAACTTGGAGGCTACATCTACTGCAACTCTTAAGGATAACAATAAAGAAAAATAAATTAATAATTTTACCCCCAAAAATAAATAAATATAATTTGTTTCAAACTTTAAAGATCGATTAAACTCCAATATAAAATAGTACAATTTTGGACTCTTTCAAGACAGCTATATCTACCAGAAGCCTCAAAAATCAGAGTCAACAAAAGTGGACCAGAGGTAACCTACAACAGTTTCGTGTGAATGTTTCTTTCCTCAGTTCGATAATGGAGAAGACACACTAGCCGCAATTTCCTTACAAGATGAAAACATAAACACTTTACAACAAACACACAATACGACACACAAACCTGGATGGGTTTCACGTTGCACCCTTATATCGCAAACCGCTTGAGGGTACCCTGCCCAAATAAAAACATAGATTTTGGGTATTTTGATCTAAATATAATTGTAATTTTGGATATTTCGGTCTCAATATAATTGATATTTTTGGGTATGTAATTGTATTTCGAGTATTTTGGATATTCACTCGATTTCAATTTTTTGGATATGTTTATGATCTATTTATGTATTTATATATGTTCCGGTTTAATTCGGTACCTTTTAATTTGGTTCGGTTATTGATGCAATTCTATTGAAAATTTAATAAACGAAGTACGCATCGATTTATACATTTTTAGCCAATCCTTAATTTGATCTTTGCATCAATGGCTACAAAAGTTTCCTATCTTTACTTAGGCAAATGAGCTTTCAGGACTTAATTAAATGAATTGCATCCTCGGGTTTCAGGACTCAAACGCACCTAAACACAAATTCAGAGTCGATATAACAAAACTGAAAGACATCAAAGCTCAACTTTTCGTCAAGAAGATCATGTAAAGAGAACCTGTAAGGGGTTACTAATTCGCTTCTGACATTTCTCTAAGTGCACATTACACTTACTTCGCTCTAGGATGCTTTGTCACTTTTCTTGTAAATGCAAACTCTCCAAATTTATGCCCGACTTTATCCCTGTCTCTTATACACATCTAGATGTGTATAAGAGACAGGTTTAACAGGTCCGATGGACCATACTTTACCAGCCCTAGCCCCCTTGTAGTCTTTGACATAAGCGGGTTCCAGCTCTTGAAATGTGTTGACTATCACACCATAGGATGTGTTGTCCGCTTCTATAATATCATCCGCAAACTCTTTCCACTCTCCTACAGGAGCATAGGTTGTTTCCACGGGAACTTGAGGTCTTGTGAATTCAACTCTATCAGGAAAATAAGGAACAATGAAGTACTCCTTGTCTGACTTTAAATTCTCCAAGATCTCACGGTTCTTGCGTAAAANTAGATTCTCACAGATGAATCTACATACTCCGGCAGAATCGTCGATCTCCTTGACCATATTTTCCTGTTCATCAGTGCTGCATTTTTCTTCTTCTTCTTCATCAAGAACGCATCAACGAATGGATCTTTCCATATGGATCGGCTCGTCACCATCTTCTATACTCTGATACAAAGACAACGGCAAGCTTGGCCATTCTTTTGCAGCGTTCACACGAATGTTAAACCCATTCAACTCCTAATTAATCACCCAAGAACCAAACAAAAAAAAGGAGCAAGTTAACAATACGACACAAACAATTTTGATATGATAAGACAAAAAAATAGCTAGATCGATGATTGATTCGTTAGTATTCTAATCTGTCCATCCATAGCTGAAAGAGCGGATTTCCCAGAAACCTCACTGATGAAATCGACAAATCCATAACCCCTCGACCTTCTAGTCGATTTGTTTGTCATGACTCTTGCTGCAGAAGTAAAGATACAACAAGATTCTATTTAAATACACAACAATAGATAAGTAAGTCCCGAGGCACACCAAAGCAAAACAAAAATGTTCATCAACATCGATCACTCATGCGATAACGATGACTAAAGAAAACCAAACCGCACATCCTTGAGTGGTTTAAACATTTTGGTCACTTAAATGTCTAGAGATAGCGGAAACAAGCACACGCTATGATATGTCCCAGTTATAGATATTGATCAAGAGTAGAGACAAGAACAATTTGGTTCTCGAAAAACGTTAGAACAAGTTACTTCAATTTTCTCTTCAGATTTGATTCCATAATTAACAATGCTTAAATACACAGAGGATGGGTGAATAAGTGGGAATGCGAACCCATGAATTTAGGAGAAACAAAAGCCATATCTCTCTATTCTATCTTTGACCTCGTCCATATCATATTGGTTTACTCCGGTTAACCGGTTAGTTCTCATCACACTCGATCGTAGAACAGTGAAAAGAGACAATGGCAAGATCCCAGGGCATACCCTCTGTCACTCCATTGAAGCTAGAGAAAGCGTCCTTCAAAGACTGGTCGTCAGTTCCGGGTGATAGACCTGGGACCAAAACATTCAAACTGATATACAAGAGAATGTAACAAACACTCACAACTGCAATAAGAAGTTACACTTACCACCAACGAAACGTTTTGTGGACATGTAGCGGAGAGAACCAAGCATTGATGTCACTGGAACGAGTTTGGTGCAGAGAGCCATTTTAGATAACTTGATCTTCCTATAAACGCAGTAAAAAATATGTCAACGACACCATTTTAAGCTTAAGAGAATCAAAGGTGTATACACAGAAGACGATACCAACAAACCCATTACAATTTTCGACTTAGAAGTAAAGCAGAATCCATAACCTAAAACAAAACATTATGAAGAATACACTTACCAAATCCATGAGATACAAATATACAGTTGGTATTGTTAAATATATCATCAAATCGAAAATCGTTGTATCTCCATGAGATGAATCAACATCCAAAATAATTTGGTAAGTGAAAAATGCTCGAATCAACCAAAAGTCACATTGAAATCCAAAACCCGAATCACCCAATCAAAGTTGAGATCGTAAGTCACACATCTCCCAAAAACAACAAAATCGAACAAAAAACCACTATGGGAAACCAAAGAAAATCGACACCCAGAGGCTACGAAACTAGGGGTTATCCTTTCTCGGAAGGGAAAAAATTCGAAGAAGATGAGAGAAATCTACGAAACAACCAAAACAAATGTATACGAAAAGTAGAAATGGAGAATCTTCTCTACGTACCTTAGCGTGTTTGTTTTCGAATCGGAATAAATGGGAATTTTCAGTTGTGATGAGTAAGCCGACGACACTGTAACTCAACTGGTCGGCTATTTCTCCATCTCCGGTGGAAGAAGACACCACCCTTTACCACTCCTGGGCTGCGATAACAGCCCTAAAACGAATTTTAAGGCCCATTTGTTTTGATATTGGGCTTATAACTGTGTTATTTTCCGTGAGGCCCATTTAGCGTCTTGGACATCTTTTTATTCGTCAGCCCTGCTGTTTTTCTCGGGTATAACTGCGTGCTGTTTGCCTGTGTTGGGAAATAAATTCCGCCCCTGAAATTTAGGTATGTTAAGTAGTAAAATCCAAAGTGCAGCGTAAACAACGTTACTGAAATGTAGGGTTCAAATCGAGATCATGTATTAGAGTCCACTATGTGGACAAACTAAAGAATTATTCCAAAAAGATGGTCATAAGTATCAACACGCCCGGTTCTACGGATGTGCAAAGAGTGCAAAATCAGAGGCCCACCATTTTTCATTAGTTTTTTTTTTTGTATTTTAGGGTCCTTAAATTTTAAAAATTATGTAATTGAGGGTCCACAATTTAAATTTATCTCTAAAGTATACAACTAAGTTCGGATTTTTTTTAAATTTGGCACAGGACCCAATATTTATTTGAGCCGGGTCTGAGAGTCAACTATGTGGACAAACTAAAAAATTATTCTGAAAAAAGTATTCAATACTTTGATTATAAATGACTAAATTTACTAAAGTAAATGTAATTATTATAGAATCATGTTAAATATAGCTTTGAGCTATAAAAGCAAAAGGCGAAGCATAGAGCAAAGGATCGAACAATTTCTATACTACACTCGACTTTACCCTACATTTCAACTTAAATTTGTATGTTTTTACTCTTCTAAACGCTCTCAGTTAAAATATTAAAAACTACTAGGTAAGTACCATTTTTCATTTTTCATATTGATATATATATATATATATATATATATATTTTTTTTTTGAAGAAAAGCATATTGATATTTGATAGAGATGGTATTCCTTATACATTTTTTGCAAATAGATTGTTGAGAAAATATGTGTTATCTGCACAATTATTCTCTCAAAAAAACTGTGAGATGGGTTACCCAAAAATTGATATGAATCATTATTTTACGAATTCATAATTTTCCATTTAAACTAATGTCGTACAAAATTTCAATTTACATACAGTTTTTATAACTAATTTAAAACAAATTAATAAAAATTTCAATAAACATATACATATTCCTATTTTATTTTTATATGTACTTATCAGAATAAATATATACATATATATAAATATACATCATTGACCAAAAAAATAAAATTTTATAAAAATCATAAAATTTTCACAGTTCACATGACTCTATAGAGACCTGACTCTCTTATTTATACTACTCTAAAGTCGTAACCGCCTCAATACTTGCATAGCCTTCAAGCTAATCAACTTGCATACCTTCAATAGAGGCGTGTTTAAAGTATTTCCAATGTATTGTTCCATTTTTCATTCAAAATTAGAATAATTGCCAAATACAATTTGATTTCTTTCTAATATATTATTCTATTTTCTATTTCAAAGGGAGTATTTTAAATATATTCTTTTCTATTTTATTATTAATTAATAATTATTCACATTTTCTTCAAAATTTACCAATTGACCAATTGATTTCTTTTAAAACTTCCATAAATTATGATATATTTTTTTTAATATTTTAATTTATTATGGTTTCTGTGACATAAATTATGTCGTTATATTTTCTATTAAAAATGTTATTTGCATTTTAATTTAATTTTAGAGAGTGTTTTAATATTTATAATCATCATTAAAAAGAAAGCATCATCAAAATAATTATTTATAACTCTTAAAGTAAAAGTATTTTAAATTTGATGAAGTAATGTAAAAATAAAAAAATTCAATTGCAAAATTGAATAAGAGATGAGATGATTTTATATTTAGGATCAAAAATAGCATTATACCATGTGGAATTGAAAATAAGATAAAATTGGAGCAAATTTTATTTTAAAATATAATTTCACACCAAATTTGGAATACGGTTAGATGCTCTTAACCTTTGGAAAAAACGCATTTGCCTTGGGTCACATCTCAGTTAGCTACTTTTAGGACCACAATTTCGATAATTTCATGAAAATTGTTAGTTTAATTGATCAAACTTTTCATTGTTCAATGTACATATACTTCAATATTAGATAAAGGATGTGAGAGGAAAAATCTGAACTGGTAGTAAATAATATATAACGTTGTGATTGTATAAAAATTGCATTATCAAATCTTACATTAAGACTCTAAAACTTTAGGCACGACACTGGCCTCCAAACTAATCAACTTGCTTGCTCACATATGTGCTTCCCTCACGTGCCAAAGCATCAACTGCAAGCTGGCGCAGCGTCAAGCTGGATAAGCTCGAAGATCGTTGATTTCGAGGAATGGGCGTTCGACAAGGACTCGATGATCGTTGATTCCAAAGAATGGCCGTTCAAACGAGGGTTCTTGATAATCCTTGATTCACGAAGAATCTGATAACAAGGAAAGATAAACTGAAAGTTCTAGGTTTATTTTATTAATCAAAAGCTGAATTACAATCGAGCCTAACGGCTAACTTATATAGAAAACTTAAACAAAACCCTAACGTAGCTAAGAAACAAAACCAACAATAATTATTAAAAGCCCAAATGAAAGAGAAAGTCCAATAAGATATAAAACCCAACAAACGGTATTAAAAGAGAATGATCACGTCGAAGGAGACCTGACCGTCTGAAAATGCGCAGCATCATGTCCCCTCGGGTGAGAAAAGATTCGTCCTCGAATCTGAATCATTGTCAAAGCAGTCAAGCTGATGCATAAGTTGGGAAACCACTCATGTACCATCCAAAAATACAGGAAATTGAGGAAATATTCCACCAACAACAGCAGATCAAACACACACGCACACAAGTTGTTACACTTACGGTAATGTATCTTGGGTGTTGGTAAGTGAACACCAACCATTATACTGGATACCAAAACTGCTTCTTTTTCACCAATAGCTGCAGAAAGGTCATCAAAGAACTCCAATTGCGTGATTCGCATGACACCACATTTTATTGTAAAAGAATCACGTTGCAGCCCAAGTCGTGATGAGAAGTGAGAGAAGAGCACCGAGAGCACATAAAGCACATGGGACGTCAAGCTGCACGTGACGAAGGTGTATTGAAAGTCTCTTGTAAAACACCATACTATTCAAGAGAGCATCCCACTTGATTATTACCTTGTTCTGCCTTTTGTCCATTAAAACATCAAAATCAAACCATAGTGCTGATGGAGTGGTAGGATGTAAGGCCCCTTGCTCCGTTGTGATTGTATGAAGGAGAGACGCCTCGGTATGATTAGTAACCATGGTGAACCCGGAAACTGCGCCCTCCTTTTTGCGCCCTCCTTTTTGCTAACGACGACAAAGGCCATAAAATCACCCCACTGAGATACAAGACATGGATAAAAAACAACAAAACCAAAAGAACTTCGAACTTCCTCAAGTTGCTGTTCAATCTGTGGATGAAGCTGGACACAAATCGGGTTCATCGACCCCAACACGTTAAGCTTTTCACACCACGTGTCTTGCGAATCAGTAGCTTCTAGTGTCATTACCCATATGAGGAGAGATAATTTATTGCTTCATGAGAGTGAAAAATCAGAGCCATAGCAAAACAATAGCTTGCTTGATTCACAAACAACCTCAAACCATGAAATATATGTATTGTCTAGGGAAACCCATTTTGTGCTACGTCAAACTCCAATTATCCACTTCCAATCTCCACTCTTGTGAGTCCATGGTGGCCACAAAAACCTAGTCTCCTCTTTGCCATCTAGTACGTAGACCACACGATAACTCAATTGACGCACTAGACATGGAGAAAAAAAAACCAAACAAGCAATAATATTTTTGACTTTCATAAGCTGCACGTTGCCAAGCTTCATTGAAAGACTGAGATAGGTCACCACACCACTCATAAGAGACTTCCACGTGGCTTTGATCTTTTGTTTTCTTCTGTCCAAAACATTATTTTCATGATTTTGGAGATCAAATAGCTGGTGGTGTTGGAAATTCTTCATAACCGGCATGTTTACAAACATACGTACATCATTCTTTGACTTCCGTATAGCATGTAGATGTAACCAATGAAGACGACAAGCAGGGTGCACCGGTGAACGAAATTGCTCATGAAGCTGGTCTGAAACAGCAAATACCTCAATCTGCTTGTGGCCTCTGACTTGATAAACAACAGCCTCTTCTGCTATTAACCACACAATAGGAGTCAACCATCTGAATGATGGCGGCGGAAAACCAGTGTCACAACAAACTTCCAACACTTCACCCAAACAATTAATATCAAGGTAGAAATTAGACAAGAAATTTATCAAATTTCTCAAACCCCACGATCCAAGCAACGACTCGTGTAGATTAACAGAAAACTGATTCCATTGTGTTCTCAATTCCATTAACTCTTCTTGTTGTAAAGAGTTGTTTCCATCATGAAATTGGAGCCAAGAAGGTAAGAGCTTGTTTCGATTAGCTGCAAGGACTTTTGTTCCTCTCTCCAAGCTAGTGATAATTTCAGCACAACAACTTAAAACAGAGCTTATTTTCTCTGCTTCATCAGCGTTATTATCTCCAAAAAAGGACTTTGTTGTACTAACAATATTCACGTTCTTTACCTCACGTCCACTTGTTGTGAGAAAGTAAGCGATGACTTTCTTTCTTAACTCCCTGATGTTGTTTGTTGGATCAATTTTTTAAAGCCAATGGGCTTTTTAAAAAAATTGCAAAGATGAAGAGAAATGGGCTTCGGGCCCAAAAGAAGTTGAAAGTGAAAATGTGTTTTGTCCCACATTGGTTGTGAGAGGAAAAACACTCTAGTATAAATATAGAGGAAGAACATGCATGTTCAAATCAGTTAGCACTCATACTGTGCATAGGAGAGACTAGATCCAGCCTCGCGCGCGCGCGCCGCCGCCGCCAAGCTAAGCCGGGCCGGGCCGGACACGGGCGCGGGTCGTGTTGGTCGTGTTGCTCATGAAGCTGGTCTGAAACAGCAAATACCTCAATCTGCTTGTGGCCTCTGACTTGATAAACAACAGCCTCTTCTGCTATTAACCACACAATAGGAGTCAACCACCTGAATGATGGCGGCGGAAAACCAGTGTCACAACAAACTTCCAACACTTCACCCAAACAATTAATATCAAAGTAGAAATTAGACAGGAAATTTATCAAATTTCTCAAACCCCACGATCCAAGCAACGACTCGTGTAGATTAACAGAAAACTGATTCCATTGTGTTCTCAATTCCATTAACTCTTCTTGTTGTAAAGAGTTGTTTCCATCATGAAATTGGAGCCAAGAAGGTAAGAGCTTGTTTTGATTAGCTGCAAGGACTTTTGTTCCTCTCTCCAAGCTAGTGATAATTTCAGCACAACAACTTAAAACAGAGCTTATTTTCTCTGCTTCATCAGCGTTATTATCTCCAAAAAAGGACTTTGTTGTACTAACAATATTCACGTTCTTTACCTCACGTCCACTTGTTGTGAGAAAGTAAGCGATGACTTTCTTTCTTAACTCCCTGATGTTGTTTGTTGGATCAATTTTTTAAAGCCAATGGGTTTTTTAAAAAAATTGCAAAGATGAAGAGAAATGGGCTTCGGGCCCAAGAGAAGTTGAAAGTGAAAATGTGTTTTGTCCCACATTCGTTGTGAGAGGAAAAACACTCTAGTATAAATATAGAGGAAGAACATGCATGTTCAAATCAGTTAGCACTCATACTGTGCATAGGAGAGACTAGACCCAGCCTCGCGCGCGCGCGCCGCCGCCGCCAAGCCAAGCCAGGCCGGACACAGGCGCGGGTCGAGTTGGTCGTGTTGGTCGAATGGGCCTTCGGGCCGAAGGTTGTTGGGCTTATTCTTTTTAGGCCAAATTTTGATTTCTATTTTTGGGCCCAATCCTTAAACATTTAAGCACAAAGAATATTGTGAAATAAATGTGAGAAATAAATTTTAGTCAAACCGATCAAAAAATATCTCCCTCTCTTTATGGCCACGATCCCTCTCTCTCTCTCCGCTTAAAGTTCATAGCATTCCAAGATTGTTTGGATACGCGGATCGCCAAAACCCTCTCCTCTCCGGCTATAAAAGAAAGCCTCGACCCTCATATTTTTTCACTCACTTCTCACGGCAAAAAATCTCTCTCAAAAGTTCCATCAAATCCTCTCTAAAAAAGTAAGTCTCGAGAGTTTATCGTAGTCTTTAGAGTTCGCGGATTTCGTTTCTAGTGTCGAGAAACGGTCTCGTACCGGTTGTATCTTGGGATTCAAAAATCGCATATTACCGTCACACTACGGGCGATTTATTGAGTTACGGAAAGAGATCATCTCGCCTCCGATATTCGGTTTTCCAAAAACGTTTTCAAAAGATCTCGGTTTTTTATCTCTTTCCGTACTATCGTTCTTCCATCTTATCGGTTTTATTAATCGTACTTCTTAATTCGATTTTGCGATTCCTACATTCGTAATTCAATAAATCCGCTTATAACTTATCGCTACAATCAGATTAAGTTTTTTGCGGTTACTTTAAAAACGATTTCCAAAAAAAAATTTCTAAAAATTGGTTTTTGGTTCTAGATCGATAACGGATTTGTGATCCGCTCCTTAGCGTATCCACAAATCGTTTTCAGAACGATACTATCTGGTTTTGCGAACGCTCACATAGGCGATTCCGCGAAACGTTTCTTTAAACGCTTAATTTAAAAAAAAACGGTATAGGTTTCTGCGAACGCTTTAAAAGCGAGTTTGCAAAACTATTTAACCGATTATAAAGTTTCAGCGAACGCTTCAAAGCGAGTTTGCTAAACTTACATAAGCAATCTACGATTTTTATCTAGATCCGCTATTTCGATTTATTTCAGATAAATCTTATATTGAACTTTGGTTCAAATCGAGTGGTTATTGATTCATTTGTTTATTTGTGATCAGTTGACTACCTCAAACGTGACCGATCAAACACCGTTGGAGACAATTCCACCAGCGAATGCGTTTGGACCAGTGGGTGCTAATGATGTCGATGAGACGACACGCCGAACTCTGTTTGGCGATGGTCTTCCTATGGCTACAACACCCAATGCGGTCCACCCCCTGATTCCGTCAATCCCTGCAACCGCGAGTCAAGGACTCTTGCCGGATTATTTTGACGGAAAAGGCTTCAAAACATGGCAAATGAAGATGCATTTCTTCTTGACGAACATGAAGTTCGTTAAATTTCTGAAGGAGGACGCACCAATCCTTCCGGTAGGAAACACATGTGCCTTCACTCTCGCAAGTGTTGAAGCTTGGACCCATGGGGACTTCGTGTGCAAAGGCTGGATCTTAGGCCGCCTCAATGACCAGCTGTACCTCGTGTACAGTAAGGAAAAATCCTCCAAGTCACTATGGATGGTTTTGGAGAAGAAGTACAAATCCGAAGACGCTGGATGTCAGAAATATGCGGTTGCAAAGTTTCTCGACTTCAAAATGGTGGATTCCAGGCCGATCATGGACCAAGTGGAAGAACTCCAATTGATTTGCCATGACATAGCTGCTGAGGGAATGTCAATCTGCTGGATCTTCACGGTGAACAGCTTCATCGAGAAGTTACCTCCGGGCTGGGTGGATTTCAAGAACTACCTCAAGCATAAGCGGAAGGCGATGTCTCTCGAAGAAGACGTCACCAGGCTGCAAATGGAAGACAGAAACCATAAGGCAAACGGTCTACAATTCCAGCAGCACAACGTGAATGTGGCAACCCATAAGGGCAAAGGAAACGGCAAGGCTGTGGCGACGACATCCCCTTTGAAACCGAGCTCCTCCACAAACTTCAAGAAGCACAACAATGCTGAAAAGAAGTTCAAAGGGAAATGCCACAAGTGTAACAAGATTGGTCACAAAAGTGATGTGTGTCGCAGCAAGCCCAAGGACTACGGGAAAGCTCAAGCCAACTTGACGGAAGAGGACCTGTGCGCTGTGGTCTCGGAAGTCAACATGGTGGAAGACAACCCGAAAGAGTGGTGGTACGACACTGGTGCAACAACCCACATCTGCGCAGAACTTGCAATGTTCAGCACCTACCAGAACAATATATCGACCGAACAATTGTTCCTGGGGAACTCAGCATTCTCCAAGATAGTTGGTCGTGGAAAAGTGGTGCTGAAGATGACCTCGGGAAAAGAAATCACTCTTCAGAATGTGAAACAAGACCCTGACATGAGGAAGAACCTGATTTCCGGCACTTTGCTGAGCAAGGCCGGATGTGCTGCAAACCTCGAGTCAGACAAGCTCGTGTTGAAGAAATTTGGGGTGTTTGTTGGAAGGGGATATGAGAAGAACGGACTGGTCAAGATGTGCGTCACGACAGTCCTCCGCAACAACGGTGCTTCTAGCTCTAGGAATGTTGTTGCTAATAATGTTGATGCTTCTGTTTCGAATGTTGTTGAATCTGTTTGAATCAATGAGAACAACCCCGTTGCTTATTTGCGTGAGTCGTTTGATATTTGGCATGAAAGATTAGGACATGTGAATTACAAATCGATAAAAAGATTAATGAACTTGAACCTAATTCTGAAATGCAAAACAAGCAAAGAAAAATGTGAAGTGTGCGTACATGCCAAACTCACAAAAACGCCTTCACCCCAAGTTGAAAGAACAACCGAACCTTTAGGCTTAATTCATACAGATTTGTGTGATTTAAAATACGCACCAACTAGAGGCGGTAAAAAGTATTTTGTAACGTTCATAGATGATCATACAAAATATTGTTATGTATATTTGTTATGTTGCAAAGATGAAACCTTGGATAAATTCAAGGAATATAAGCGCGAAGTTGAAATTCAACTTAATAAAACTATTAAAATATTTTTAAGTTATAGAGGAGGCGAATATGATGAACCGTTTAATGCCTTTTGTTAAGAACATGGGATTATTCATCAAATTACCGCTCCTTATTCACCGGAATCTAACGGAGTTGCGGAACGAAAAAACCGAACTCTTAAAGAAATGATGAATGCGATGTTGCAGGAATCTGGGTTAGCCCATGACATGTGGGGGGAAGCGCTGCTTACCACAAATTATATCCTCAATAAAATACAACACAAAGTCACGGGAAAAACTCCTTACGAACTTTGGAAAGGTAATCCGCCATCATATAAATACTTGAAAGTGTGGGGGTGCCTAGCAAAAGTTGCGGTACCACCTCCGAAAAAGGTCACAATAGGACCAAAAACAGTGGATTGTATTTTCATCGGATATGCACATAATAGTAGTGCTTATCGGTTTCTGGTTCATAAATCAGATGTACCGGATATTCACGTTAATACAACCATGGAATCAAGAAACGCATCTTTCTTTGAACACGTGTTTCCGTGTAAGGTTAAAGAAACAACAAAACGAACTCGTGAAGAAAGAGACGCAACAACCTCGGTAAATGAGGCAAGCACTTCGGGCACATCGTTTGATGATGCAAAAGATGTCAAAGATGAACCTAAACGTAGCAAAAGAGCTCGTAAGGAAAAATCTTACGATGAAGATTTTTTAATGGTCTTTCTTACAGAAAATGAACCAAGAACTTTCACCGAAGCCATGTCTACACCAGATGCTCCTTCATGGAAAGAAGCCGTTAATTGTGAGTTCGACTCTATTATACAAAATCATACATATGAGATAACGGACCTACCACAAGGGTTCAAAGCATTAGGGTGTAAATGGATTTTCAAAACAAAGTTGAAAACTGATGGCTCCATCGAAAAGTACAAGGCTAGGCTTGTAGTGCAAGGATTCCGGCAAAAAGAAGGCCTGGATTTCTTTGACACATATTCTCCGGTAACGAGAATAACCTCTATAAGAACGCTAGTAAGCATTGCGGCTTTAAGAGACATAGAAATCCATCAAATGGATGTTAAAACTGCTTTTCTAAATGAAGATTTAGAAGAAGAGATTTATATGAAACAACCAGAAGATTTTGTCGTTCCTGGACAAGAACATAAAGTATGTCGACTTGTGAAGTCGTTGTACGGACTTAAACAAGCTCTGAAACAATGGCACGAAAAATTTGACAACGTAATGATGTCAAACGGTTTCAGCATCAATGAATGTGATAAGTGCATTTACATAAAATGTACTCCAAAAGGGTACATTTTGTTATGTTTGTATGTGGATGACATGCTCATTCTCGGCAGCACAAAAAATCTAATCAATCAAACTAAACAACTGCTAAAAAGCAAGTTTGATATGAAAGATATGGGACTCGCAGATGTAATTCTAGGGATCCAAATCACTAGAAATTCTGACGGAATTATCCTATCTCAAACTCATTATGCTGAAAAGATACTTGAGAGATTTAAAAACTACTCAAACGGGACAGCGAAAACTCCAGTAGATTCGCAACTTCACCTTCAAAAGAATTCGGGTGAAGCGGTGTCACAACAAGAGTATGCAAGAGTGATCGGAAGTGCGATGTACTTAACAAATTGCATTAGACCCGATCTAGCACATGCAGCAATATTCACGTTCTTTACCTCACGTCCACTTGTTGTGAAAAAGTAAGCGATGACTTTCTTTCTTAACTCCCTGATGTTGTTTGTTGGATCAATTTTTTAAAGCCAATGGGCTTTTTATAAAAATTGCAAAGATGAAGAGAAATGGGCTTCGGGCCCAAGAGAAGTTGAAAGTGAAAATGTGTTTTGTCCCACATTGGTTGTGAGAGGAAAAACACTCTAGTATAAATATTGAGGAAGAACATGCATGTCCAAATAAGTTAGCACTCATAATGTGCATAGGAGAGACTAGACCTAGCCTCGCGCGCGCGTTGCCGCCGCCAAGCCAAGCCGGGCCGGGCCGGGTTGGTCGTGTTGGTCGATTGGGCCTTCGGGCCGAATGTTGTTGGGCTTATTCTTTTTGGGCCAAATTTTGATTTCTGTTTTTGGGCCCAATCCTTAAACATTTAAGCACAAAGAATATTGTGGAATAAATGTGAGAAATAAATTTTGGTCAAACCGATCAAAAAATATGCAAGAGTGATCGGAAGTCTGATGTTCTTAACAAATTGTATTAGACCCGATCTAGCACATGCAGTAAATGTACTAAGTCGCTACACAAGCAACCCAGGACATAAACATCGAAAAGCTATAACTAGAGTACTAAACTACTTACGTTATACCAAAAATTATGGTCTTCACTACGGTAAAGAACCCGCGGTTTTAGAAGGATACAGTGATGCTAACTGGATTTCCGATTCTAAGAACTCAAAATCCACGAGTGGATATGTCTTTACCCTTGGAGGTGGAGCAGTGTCCTGGAAATCTTCCAAACAAACTCTGTTAGCCAGATCGACCATGGAATCTGAGTTTATAGCGCTAGATAAAGTCGCAGAGGAAGTAGAGTGGCTTCGAAATTTTCTGGAAGATATTCCGATGTGGGAGAAACCAGTGCCAGCATTACGTGTACACTGTGATAGTCAATCGGCTATAGCTCGGTCATTGAATATTCTCTACAATGGTTAATCTCGTCACATTAGAAGACGACATAAAACCATTAGACATTTGATCTCAAGTGGTGTAATCACGATCGATTACATCAAATCGGCTAGCAGATCCTTTTACTAAAGGTTTGTCACGAGATCAAGTTGAAAAATCATCAAGAGGAATGGGTTTAAAGCCTATGAATTAGGACGAAGTTTGATGGAAACCCCACCTAAGTGACTGGAGATCCCAAGATCTAGGTTCAACGGAAAAACTAAATCAAACGGAAACTGTAAAAAGCACTGTGAGATTTATAATATCTCTACCCAGTTCCTAGGATGATAAACAGTGCTACAAACCTGTACGTGATAAGGTTAAGCGTTAGCTTCTAATGATTCCATAACTTTGTAATAGTGGAGTATGACAGGCTACTTCTGTAAAAGTTAATGGAAGATCACCTAGTGAGTGTGAAATACGGCCGTTTCTAGGAGAATAAATGTGAGGCAATATTCTCCAAGTTCACTCACGAATAACCAAGCAAGTTCAAGGCCAAAATGAACACAATAGAGAACTCAGTTCTATGAGAAATGAAGCTGTATTATAGTTGTTGTCTCGGTTTACATCAAAATCTGGGTGGTTCAAGACATCATGTTCATCTCCTGGCCAAGTAAACCCGACAGATATTAAATTGAGTTGTTCAAAGCTGAAAAATGCTACTTACTCAAACACAGTGAATTTTCGTTTAAACTCTCGAAAAGTCCGTCTGTCTAGTCTTAGAAGTAGTCTAGTCAGTAGAGTCTAGTAGAGTCAGTCGAGTCGTCATATGTTTAGAGTCATTTCTATTCATGTGGGGGATTGTTGGATC